>MU399896.1:8508-141961 GCA_022578945.1 Hypoxylon fuscum | reverse complement strand
TTTAAAAAATTTTTATATATTATAATTTTTTTTAATTAAAAAATAAAAAAATAAAACTTATTTTATATATTTATAAATTATTAATTACCCCTTAAGAGTAGCCCCCCCATTATAAAAATATAAAAGTGGGTCTGAGGTGGGTCAACTGGCGGGATGGCGGATTCGATGGAAATGGTCCTGGGTCCTACCTACCTTACTCTTTAGGTACCTAACCTAACCCCGACTGGGGGAAGCAGGGATGATAAATACTCCGAACTCACGAGAAATCCATCTGGGCTAGACCATGTTGGTGGGTGGCTAGGCTGGATGGTCAGCATAAAATTAGGACCCAGACGCCTGGGAATTACCACCTACTAGTACCATCTTTTGCTTAGGGGCACCGGCGGAGACAGCCCTACGTGTGCAAACAATCAACAGCTTGCCGGCATCGCGATAATTCGCATCGCTCACATGCCGCATTGTACACCCTCATAGAATGAATCATCCGTCTTCAACTAAAATGGGAGCAACGTAAACCATGCGAAGTAGACTGTCGAATTCAAGCTCATTTATTACATCATTCCGCTCGAGCGTCGGGGTTCAGAATCTCCGAGTCAACTTATCAGCAGTCAGCAATAGTCCAGAATGGAATCCTTTCGCCAACTAGATCAGCCATTGCTTTTCAGCTTGTGCAGCACTACCTCTTTAGTCCTTGGTATTATAACCTCACCATCCATGTCTCCTTCATCGCGCGTAAGCCGCTGTCATAAGCGGCAATAGAGATCTGCCGGAGCCGTCCAAGTTGTCGGGTTCCTGGACTCTCACTCATATACCTGCAGGTTCTCATTTAACACTGCAGTCGACAATGCAGGTACACTGCCCCCCCAAACCACGAATGGTCAATTGTTCATGAATCCATCTCTACCTTCCAGTGGCCTGTCGTTCTAGTAACGCCGAGACCATGGTAGATGGCAACACTCTGTATTGGGGAAAGGCGCAATTCTACCCTCTTGCGTATCAGAGCCAGGGCATCGCCTTCGAGGAATGGATATCGCTCTTCACGTTATGTCTTGCGCCACTCATAGCTCACATCGCGTCCGGCGCGCCGCGACCTTCATACATCTCGAGGAGTAGACCCCGATGGCATGATCGCCTATGCCACTTCAATCCGTCTTCTATACTGTTTCGGTGCGTTGAAGAAGCTGTGTGTTAGTTAATGTTCTGACCCAAGGCTAACTACCTTCGCCACCTAGGTATGCGGCGATTGCAGACCGACGTATTCGAGCTCTAAATTGGGATGCTTCGACCATGGCCGCCAGCAACGCGCTGTTTTGGACCGACGAAGGGTGGGATGGTACGGAGGAGATGATTTCGCGCGGATTGCCTTACTGCACGCACTTACCAGAGCACTCTAGAGTGGAGTTTGTGTCGTGGGAGATGGGCAAGACCATTATCATCACCTTACAAGGTGCGCAGCCCCTGTACTGCCTGATCAGTATCTTGACCGGCAGCATGGCCATAAATCCGAACATGGCGTTGGATGGTATTTTCCCTTCGCTTGCGTTATTAGGGCTTCTCAGGCTATGCGCTGCTCTCTGGCTCACGGACGATTTCGTGTACACGACGAGTCACTCTAGCCAGAGCAGGGCGATGGGGCTTGTTCGAGCTCCTACGATTTCGATTGAAGGGAACCATCACCGGAAGGCTTCATTCGACAGTCTCCTCGAGCCAGAACATGTCATGGCGGCCCCACCCGAGATGCTGTTTAGACCATTGAGCTACTGGCCCAGTCGTATGTTCCGGACCGTCTACTTTCTGTCTATACTTGCTCTTGCGATCTTATGCGCTATGTTCCTTGTACCGTGGTCTAAAGATGCCATGTACACGACGACATCCCTCCTTGTTGGTCTGTTGAACATATGCTTCCTCGCGCTATCAATCGTCCTGTATGGTTACTATTCACTGCGTGGCACGAGCACGACGATCATCCCTTGTATCTCGTCGGCATGGTATAAGATCTATACCATTTTCATCATGACATTCATGGTAGGGCTCATCATTATCTCTTCCATCGAGACCAGGGAGACCCCTTGCGGGAAGTTCACCAGCTTGCCAGGGGAAACCGGCGACATAGCCACATGTGCGACGCCCTATTCGAAGCTGCTCCCTATCTACCCAGGTTCCGATGGATGGGTCGGACTGGTTTCCGAGTCTTGGGCGAATGACCACCAAGAGTTTTCAACTCAATATATCATGGGCTCTTGCATTGGATCATTGGTGGAAGGGCAGACGTATAACCTCACCGTAGAATAAACTCGGAATTGTTCAGACGTATCACTCTATCTGCCTTGATGCTCGGTATCTGGGTCTATTTTTATATGAGAACGGGTCTCGTTTTAGTGAGATTTTATGCAATTACATCTTAGGTATGTGTCGTACCTTTGTTCAAGATTGTCGCCTTGATCTCCTATATTATTCCCGTGCCTACTCACAATCAGAACCGAAACCTTCTATTAGATATGAAATTCATTGGTTAACATGTGACAGATGAGTTGTTGACTATTGGACGCCAGGTTGGGTTTTATGCAAGAATACCACAACTTCAACGCTGAATTGGGATAATGGTGTTTGGCTGATGTGCAGCGTTTTTATAAGCAGCAATCATATCCAGAACCAATCAATTGCCTCCGTTGACGAGTGAGACCTAACCGTCAATCACACATCTCATTATCATGAGCTTCCGGGCCGTTTCCAAAATGTACACACCGACTGAGGTACCTAGATAGGTATGCAAAGAGTGCAGAGCGGGGAAGAGCGGCTTTCCATCTGCAAATAGATGTGCTTCATTTTCTCCGGAGGCGTCCAATGGCTTAAGCAAGATCCTTGCATAGGTCACATTGCACGATGCGTCTTGGCTAGACCATGAATTTCTTCATAATGAGTTCACTCGCGTCCTTCGACTTCCCACATATGTTGCAGTTCTTTATTACCTGGGTAGCCAGATAAGACGAACGCAGGAGTCAACATGGGTCTTTACAAGAAACTGACCACAGATATTGAGGAAGTAGATGTCATTATTGCTGGTGGTAAGAAATTCTCATGTTAATTTATGAACTATGCTAACGAGAGGACTGTCAAGGCGGGACTGCAGGATGCATCGTAGCTGGCCGGTTGGCTGAGGCCAATCCAGGACTCTCAATCTTAGTTATCGAGGGTGGTCCCGATAACTATGATATTCCCAGTGTTGTGATACCAGTAATCTTTGCCTCGAACCTACTACCCGAGTCTACAACAACACTTTTCTATAAAGCGGCCTCATCGAAGTACCTTGCCAATAGAGAGCACATCGTCCCCTCGGGGGGGTGCCTCGGCGGGAGCTCTTCTATTAACTTTATGATGTAAGATGCCCTAAGCCTAGACTAAGGGGGGTCAATCAAATGGGACTTACAATAGGTTCTTCTGATAACAGGTATACGCGAGCCCAGCGAGACGATTACGACGCCTGGGTCACCCCAGGGTGGACGGCTGACGAATTATGGCCGTACCTCAACAAGGTAGCCAGTCGTGTTTCTTCGTGGATTATCGGATCCAGACTAACGCTATTTCTCCTTAAAGCTTGAAACCTACCATGGGCCCGGCGACCCAAAGCATCATGGCTTCAGTGGTCCAGTTCATGTATCCGATGGTTCATTCCGTAGTAAGCGATTTGAGGATGACTGGCTACAAGCTGCAGAACAAGTCGGGTATCCAGAGATTAAAGACCTTCAAACCTTGGATACCAACAATGGCTTCCAGCGCTGGCTCCGGTACATGTCACCCGACGGCAAGCGCTCGGATACTGCTCATGCGTACTTACATCCCCTACTACGTGATGGTAAACATCCTAACCTGCACGTTCTGGTGGAGTCTCAAGTCGTACGCGTGCTGTTCGACGATGACAAACGAGCTTGTGGTGTGGAATTCACGCCAAACCTGCGGTTCCATGTCCAGATTGGCCACGAGACGCCACTTCCAAAACACACAGTCAGAGCTCGAAAACTTGTCGTCGTGTCTTGCGGTGCTTGCAGTACGCCGTCTGTCTTGGAGCGTTCTGGGGTCGGTGCTAGAGACGTACTGGAACGAGCCGGGGTCCCTATCGTCCAAGAGCTCCCCGGTGTTGGACAGAACTACCAAGATCATAATATGATACCATATATTTATAAGACATCTCTAGAGCCGCACGAGACGGGTGATGCAATAACAACTGGACGATTACCCCTGGCAGATGCAATAGCCCAGAACCATCCGCACCTCGGGTGGAACTACATAGACCTCTCTTCCAAGCTCAGGCTAACAGACGTCGAAGTTGCGGCCATGGGGCCCGAGTTCCAGGCTATGTGGGATAGGGATTTCAAGAATCATCCTAATAGACCGCTCATGTTGATGGCTGTCGGCTCCGGGTATGGCAAATCCTTTCAAACTATTTCAAATACTTCCTATTATTATTGGTACCCTTAGGAAAGGTGCGCAGTACATACTCTAACTCCCCTATAGTACCCTAGGCGACTCTTCGGGCATGCCCCCTGCTCAGTACGCCACCGTTGCACCGTACACAGCGTACCCCTATTCCCGCGGGCATATACACATCACGAGCCCCGAAGTCAGCGACCCGCCTGACTTCAACATGGGCTTCTTCAGCGAAGCAACCAACATGGACATCAAGAAGCAGGTGTGGGCGTACAAGAAGGGCCGCGAGATCATGCGCCGAACGGCCATGTACCGAGGCGAGTATATACCCCGGCACCCCCAGTTCCCGAAGGGCTCCAAGGCAGCCTGTGTCGAGGAATGGGATGATAACAGTATGGACGGCGAGATGCGCGACCTCGAGTACTCGGCCGAAGACGACGCGGCCATCGAGAAGTACCTTCGCGAGAACATCCAGACGACGTGGCACTCTCTAGGCACGGCCAAGATGGCGCCGCGCGACGAGATGGGCGTCGTGGATAAGCACCTCAACGTGTACGGTGTCCAGGGGCTCAAGGTGGTGGACATGAGTATCGCTCCGGAGAATGTCGCTGCGAATACTAATAATACGGCTATGGTTATTGGTGAGAAGGCGGCTGATATCATTGCAAAAGAGCTTGGTTTCGAACTCAAATAAGGAATCCCACACACACAAATGTTGGTATTGAGAACTAATCAAACCCCGTGGCTTTTAAATTCTGCGACATTTCATCACTCACTTTAAAGTCAATTAGGACTGTATGGTCACAAGAATGGAAATACTAAGGCTCGTGTGTTTTTGCATTTTTTCCATCTGGCCTTTGGTCAAATTGAAGTCTTGCAGTTCCATCGAGCCACTTAACCAACCTAGGTATCTAATCTCGTTCGGCTTCATAAGGACGATGCTAAAAATATGGCGTCTTTGATTGTCATGTTTGTTAACACAAAGTGGGGATCATCAAACAAACTTGAAATATCACATTGATCTAGGTACGTTCATGAGCCAAAATTAACACTTTATAGAAACTCATTATAAAATGTCCTAATCGGTATCTGAGGCAATATCTCTAACCCTAGTGATTCTTAGGCCTGATCCCGTTCATTATGTTCTTACAATGTGACCCAGAACAACCCGTATCTTCCTACCTGCGCTGTTGAGGCTATTCAAGCCTAGTTCATGGCAGATCACCTAGATAAGTAGAGTATATATTAATTAAATCGCTATTATCTAGACGAATATATGCCTATTTGTTACTATATATATATGACCCCTGCAGCCTTATGCTATTGAAGCTTTTCTCGCTGCTACATACATAGCAAGCGGGAGCTTACGGGCAATGCAGCTCTTACCTAATAGGATATAGGGAGGAGACCGAGGCGTACGCTAATCGGGCAGATTCATGCGCTGATCCGGTCCTAATTGCTGCATTAAAAACGCATCTCGGGAATCGATCGTTACTCAACATCTAAGCCATTGCTGCGTGGCATCGCGCTGCGCTAATTTGACCGTATTGACGGCATGCCTACCTAGTGCTGATGGAGTTGGCTAGCTGAATACGATGCATTTGTTTGCAACACGAGACCTTTTATTAGGGCCCCTGCTATAGCTGCTATAGCGGCTCCATAAGTTAAATGACGTCCGTGATGTACAGGGGTATACCGCCAAGCCGGTGGTGATTTTCGTCGGGTTCTTTAATAACAAGGGACGGCAAATAGGCTATGTGCCAGTACAGTGGGCTGAGTGGCTTGCTTTGTTCGGGAACATCTTTGGGAATATAACATGGCTTTGTTCAGCAGGTCCCTTCCCCTTCTCTTGTCGTCAAGTCGTGTCGACAGCAGAAGTAAGCCAAGATGAAGTCGCTATTGACTTTAGCTGCAATCGGTGGCTTTCTAGGCCAACCGACGTTCGGCGCGCCTTCATTCGCGAGACGGCAGGACTCGAGTGATTGGACTACTCAAAAATGGGATGCCATTGTTGTCGGTGCCGGACCTGCCGGAATCATTGTGGCAGACAGGTTAAGTGAAGCTGGGAAGAAGACCCTTCTCTTAGAGCTTGGTGGCCCTTCGTACGGAGTCACGGGGAGTACAGAGAGGCCGGATTGGCTCAATGGGACATCACTAAGTCGAGTTGACGTGCCAGGCCTTTGTAAGTATATCATCACATGCATATGGAAGACTAATCGTTGCTAACGAACTAAACAGACAAGAGCATCTTCAACGGGGGCTCGGATCTGTTATGTCCAGCAGACGTTGTGAGCGCTTTCCAGGCTTGCACCATTGGCGGAAACAGCGCAATCAATGCTGGCCTGTACTTTCAGCCTCCAGCTTCTGATTGGGATGATTACCATCCGGAAGGATGGAAGAGCGCCGATGTCAAGGACGCGACACAAAGGCTCTTGGACACGCAACCTTCAATAACCAGCTACTCACAAGACGACAAGTACTACATGCAAACTGGTTACGATGAAGCAAGAAAGTGGCTCGTCGACTCAGCTGGCTTTTCTGATGTGTCGTTCAATGAGGAACCGGATAATAAGGACAAGGTCTTCGGGCGACCAGTGTATAACTACATCGATGGCCAACGAGGCGGCCCGACGAGGACATACCTACAAAACGCCCTGAAGAGAAGCAATTTCCGCCTTCAGACCAATGTCCGTGTTCAACGCATCAACCACATCAAAGGAGTGGCTTCTAGCATTACTGCTCAAGTTGACGGCGCTTTGGTCCAGATTCCCCTTTCTTGCAATGGCCGAGTCGTCTTGAGCGCCGGTGCCCTCGGATCGCCGGGTCTCCTAATGCATTCCGGCATTGGTCCACTTGAAACCATTAGCAATATGTCTGCAGCTGGTGTTGTACCTAACAATTCCTCAAGCTGGGTCATTAACCCATCGGTTGGTGAAGGTCTCTTCGATAACCCAAACACCTTCATCGAACTATCTGGGCCAACGATCGAGTCGTACGTTCACGACTACAACAACCCTATTCCCGCGGATAAAGATCTCTACCTATCGTCTCGCAGCGGCCCTTATGCTGTTGCATCTCAGACCTCTGCCTTCTGGGGCTACGTGCCTAACCCTGATGGCACTAAGGCCGGAGTTCAAGGCACCATCGACTCGTCGGGGCACGGAGAATATGGAAGTAATAACACCATTACACTTAATATTTACGGTACTTCCGGCTTGGGATCAGCTGGGCGAGTCATCCTGTCAAATGACGGGAAATTCATTCCAGGCCCTAGCTCCGATGTCTATTACGCCGACCCTCGCGATGCCGAGAACATCGCGACCTTCATCCACTCCATCTTCCAAGCTCTGCCTTCGTCGACCCCTGAGTCGTCAGCCGCCGACGGCCTTACGCCCCTGAATATCCCTCAGAATTCCACAGTGGAAGAGATCCGCACTTACATCACCACCTGGTCCGACTATGCTGTGGGTTCGGTTCAACACTGGTCTAGCTCATGCAGGATAGGAAAGTGTGTCGATGCTGACACGAAAGTCATTGGCACTAAGAACATTCACGTCATTGACGCTTCTATCGTCTCGCCATTGACTGTAAACCCGCAGTTCGGCGTGATGGTCGCAGCGGAGAAAGGTGCAGAGAGGATACTGGCATCCAAGCTTAATGTTGGGATAACTTTATAGTTCTTGTCCATAGCCGTTTCATGCTTCACACTTGATACCCTTTATTATATAATATAATATATAATTAATATATCCAAAATATCTAGTACGATATACATAAGTTGTCGTCTGCTTCGTATCGCATGGGATGCGCTCAGGCCTAACTCATTGAAATATTGTAAGTCGCTGCGCTACAGCTTCCGGGAAGCTCGTCGTTGGTAGAATAAGCCATATTGCGCAGGCTTGCAAATCATCACCACCAAAAGGCACTGGTGCGACGACGGCCAAAGACACAGCCATCATACAGCAGACGGACAACGAAAATAAACAACGCATACATACCCGTACCTGAAAACCCGGCTTGGTATCACAACTTTCTCCAATAAAGCAAACCGCTCACGGCGGGGCCGCTATGAAGGATCTTAGGATTCTAGAGGCCAACCTAGGGAAATAAGCTGCCGGCTAGGACCAATTCCATTTATAACCGAACCTACCTATCTACGTTCCATTCGCTAGCGGTATCACATTACTGGTCCGCCAGAGAGCAAAATCTGCAACCTCCCCACAACAAGTTAATTCTTATAGCAACCTTTGTAAAAGTAATTTCATCCAATCAGGTCGGATGGTGTAGTTGGTTATCACGTCAGTCTAACACACTGAAGGTCCCCAGTTCGAGCCTGGGTTCGATCATTATTTTTCATAATTTTTAGTTCCTTAGTGATATATATATTATATTTGATCTCTAGACTTAGATGCAATAAGTGTATTGACGTAGTCGTGCTGTGCCTTTGTGTGTAAGCTAGGTCTCTTTTTAATGACAAGACCATAGTTCATGGTACGAACTATGGCACGGGTGTCCATGAAGGGATATTACCTACCTAGGTAGGGATAGAATAACAAGGGGCGATGACAGATATTCCGGCTTCCTAATGCCTCTGGCTGCCCCAGTCGTCCATCTCCGTAACTCGACCAACTTTTAAAATGTATAATCTTCACTCGTAATCGCATGGACAACATATTCTCCGATCATAATTCTATTGTCATTGCTCCTAGCTCTCTAGCAGATATAAATGCATTGCTGGTAGTTGAAGAAAGCTCAAACCTGCTGTCCAGTTGTATCAATAGAAAGGGCTAATCCGATTGAATTAACTGGATAAAGGGACTTCGAAAATCAATGAACTATCCTTTTCACTTTGTTTTACCCCTGCCCCCTTTTACCCCTTTTTACTACGATAATTATCAACGTATCTAGATACCTAGGTACCTACATGTATGTATATAGGTACTTATAAGACTTTAAGAGAGTTTTAGGGTACATGCAGGTAGATAGTGACGTCCGAGGCTTCCTACCTACCCATTATCACCTAGTAGGGGTCGGAAGTCACGATTCTGGACGTAATACTCCTAGGGGCAGAACCTTAACGGGTACGGCACTTTCAATTTTCTTTTTGCCCAAAACCAACGTCAGCATTCTGTAAATATCAGAAATATCCCAGAGGCCAAGTGGTCAAAGCAATGATTCTAAGCTGAATCACTTGCTATGCCCAATGATGACAAACACGGTCCTTCAAGTCTGACTCGAAGATTGATGAAGAATATTTAACTGAGGGCATGGTGTGTTTTACGCTCTTTTTTGATCCTTCTCGTCAATAAATACCTAGGCATGGTAGTTAGCCTCATGTACCATCGCATCTTCGACCCATTAAGAATGTTCTCCTTTTCAAATCATGCCCACGACCGTGACAGTTGCCCTACCCTGAGACCCCCATTCTACTTGTTTCCGCATCAACATTGCAAGGCAAGGTGCTACTTTTTCTTTTTTCTCTACACCTTTGGACTCAATTACTTCATAGACATTGTCCTGGGATAACATCGGGGCAAATGCTAATGCCTTTCTGTTAGGAGTCTAGCCACTTAGGCCACTAGGAACCAGGGAGTCTATCAGAGCCATCAGGGGCTTCTCAGCCTGGACAAAGGAGGCTCATGTATATGAACCCGTGGCTGCTAGCTTGTAGATAGGACCCCTAGTGCCACAACAGAGTTCTCTCCTAGGCTTCCATGATCTGCATCGTGACACTTTGTATTTTTCGGTGTTAATTTCTTATAGCTAACCATATTTTAGTCTCGTTCACAGTTCGTGCGATGTCGTATATTAGGTACGTTATCATAAGCTGAAGTTCACCCTCCTAGCACAGCGGTC
Source organism: Hypoxylon fuscum (assembly GCA_022578945.1). Lineage (NCBI taxonomy): Eukaryota > Fungi > Ascomycota > Sordariomycetes > Xylariales > Hypoxylaceae > Hypoxylon > Hypoxylon fuscum. The sequence continues at coordinate 131,680 of MU399896.1, read as the reverse complement.
GACAGTATAATTAATGGGTTGAAATACGACATAGGTCGCCGACCTTATCCATCATTCTAGATCTAAAGGCTCTGTTTCGGAGCTCTAGCCAAAGAGCATTGTATTCAACAACATGACTCTAGCAGCAAGAAAGTCTGACCGGTGTCAAATTGAGAGCACCAGAAATGCGTTCCACTAAGTAGCTACGGGTTGAAAGGCTTCGCAGGTATTAGGTAGGCCACTCCTAATATTGTTATGATATTCCAGACGTCTGTCTCAAGTTCCGTAACTAAGGCGTTTAGCTATGAACTGGGCAGTGGTAACTGTCTCAGATTCAAACCAAGGGACAATATCCATCCGCTTGCTTCGAATCATCGCAGACCGGGTAACGAACAGGAAGAAGTATTGTTTGAGGAGGTACCTACCTATCCACCTATCTTAGGTAAGCGTTATACGACGAAGAAGAAAAATAATTATATAATTATCTTACCCGTTCCAACTGTTCCGACCCGAGAGGTTAGGGGTCGTACTCAAGCAGGTTCGAGTGGTAATCGCGCGACCAGCAGTCATTAGTTCTTTCTTTCTCTTTCTTTTTTCTCTTGTTCCCTATTCCTATGACTTTCAGTTTTTATATGGAGTATTCAATTAAGATTATTTCCCCCCTTTTTTACTTGGCCCCTATTTATGGTTAGGACTAGCCAAGTACCTAGATGTAAGAACTTGGCCACATTCGCAAAGCATATATCCGTTTTGGTCCTGAACATGGAGCTGACAGAGAGCGTATTTATAAGGCAGTGTTGCGTCGCCATGATGGTTCGGAGATATTTAGACGCCGAGGACCGAGGAGCGCTTAGAAGATCTTATATCATAGGATCCTTCAGAGTTAGGCAACGGCAGTGCGATCGTATGAAGGAACAATGATAATTGTTTGGAGCGAGAAAAGAAAAAGATAGTGGATGGGATGCCAATCATTTGATAATTGCCGCGACCAAGCGGTAAGTGACCGTCGAGCCGTTAAGCTGAAGTGGTGAGCCAGTAAGGGGATGCATGTCTCAATCCGAGGGACTGGTACACTAATCGATGATTCAGCTGTTAGCTTCCACCCTTGCAGCGGGCCATCGAGCTTTCTTGAGATATATTTGCCGTAGTCGTAATCTAGGATGAGATGACGCCATGCTCTTGGCCGGCGATTCGCGGCGCGGAGCAAACAAGATGCCGGATCGGGTTTCATGATGGATTTGTCAGCCATCCGCGACAATAACTACCACAGCCCGGCATGGTTTCTCCCCACTTCGACCCGTTCCGTAGCCCGACCTAGAATAAGATAAATATTTCTTCCAAACCTATCGTATCTCTTTAAGACACTGTATGACTCTCAAGCATATCTTATTCGACCTATATATCTTATTCTGAGAACAAGAATTATACAATGACGAATATCAACATCAAGATCGTATCAGACACCGTCTGCCCGTGGGTACGTTATAGACACATCTAAACCCCGATGAGAATGGAGACTAAACTAGTTCAACAAACAGTGCTACATAGGCAAGAAGCGGTTAGACAAGGCCATTGATATCTATCGCAAAGTGTACCCAGCCGGCAAAGATGATACCTTCACCATCCACTGGGCGCCGTTCTACCTAGACCCCTCGTCGCCTAAGGTGGGCGTGCCCATCACGGAGCGCATGGTGCAGCGCGTCGGGCCGGCTCGTCTGGAGGCTATGCAGCAGCGGCTCGCGCTCATGGGGCGCGAGGAGGGCATCAAGTTCGGGTTCAGCGGCAAGGTGGGCAACACGCGGGACTCGCACCGGCTGATCCAGCTGGGCAAGACGAAAGGCGAGGAGGTGGAGAACCGCGTCGTGCTCGAGCTGTTCAAGAGATTCTTCGAGGGCGACGGCGATATCACGTCCCACGACATGCTGACCGAGGCCGCGGTGGAGGCCGGCCTGGATAAGGCCGAAGTGAAGGACTGGCTCGACTCGGATAAGGGCGGCTACGAGGTCGATCAGGAGGTCCAGGAGGCGTATGCGAAGGATATCCATGGAGTGCCCCATTTTACGATACAGGGCAAGTACGAGGTCGACGGCGCACAGGATGCCCAGGCTTTCTTACAGGCATTCGCCAATGCCAGGGAGGGAAAATAAGCGTGTCTCGTTCTCTTGCGCGTAAAATATTAGTTGGGGGTTCGTCGGCGTTAATAAGGGGGTTTCATGATTAGTACAAAGAACCGAACTCGATCAGATCAATCTACATGTTCGAAAGCCCACTAAGGTCTTTCTCCATCGCCTTGAGCCTTTCTTGCAACTCCTTTTTCTTCTTGTCGAGTTCGCGGACTTCCTCTTCTTCTCTCCTTAGATTCTCTTCCGTCAGGACCTCCTCCTGCGCACTATCTCCACCGTCGTCTTCCTCTTCTTCGTCGTCGTCCATCCAGTGGTCCTTGTTCATCCTCCCCAGGGCCTCGGCCTGCTCAGCCACCTTTGCTTCGTAGTAAGCCAACGTGCTTCGGTTATGCGCGTACTTGGACCGCTGCGTCGCTATGCGTTCCAACGCGCCGGGTAAGGGGTAGACGCTGCATAGCTTCTCCGCGCCCCTTAGGAGTAGTTCCACGTCGACGTCCTCCTTGCCGCCGCGTCGTTCGCTGCGGCGGATCTGCTCGTGCAGGTCACCACCTAGTACAGCCGACACGGCCGTGTGGCGTCGCGGCGCGCCTGTGTTCCGGCGCGTGTCGCCGCCGGACGGCATGACTTCGCCGGATGCGACATTGAACACGGTCTGCCTCCGCCCGGTCTGTTTCGGGGGTTCGGCATTTTGGGATGAAGAAGGCGGCGGAGGCGGCGGGACGGAGAACAGTGCGCGTTCGTGGGTTTCGGTGTCGCGGATTAGGGATGTGATGTCGTCGTTGGCTAGGAGGGCGTTGGTGAATATTTTGGGTGGCGGGAAGCTGTTTCATATCATGTTCAGTTTTGATCGATATGGAGAAGTTTATAGTACATACGGGAGGCTGTCAATGCCTTGACAGGATATGGCGATCTGCTCGAAATGCGCCGAGAGGAGCGACATGATCCAACGCGTTCACCGTTTGCCGAACGGGTATTTCTGGTAATTAGGACCAATAGGAAATCGTCACAATTAAGACGGTTTTTCCAGGGGGAGTAAGTTGACTTTTTCTAATAATAAAAATCCACATGAATTATGTATTCATACAACTGGAAATGATCCGCTGCAATCAAAAACACGCGACGATGATGTAGTAGCTACCTTAATTAATGGTGACCACTGTTGACGGTAACAACTCCTGCAACTCCTACCCCTCCATTTCTTAGCTAACACTTAGGTACCTAGCTTAGCGGGAGTTTAAGTCAAGCCACAATACCCCCACTACGTACGTGGCTTATCATGCATTGATATCAGCCGTTTAATGCCTTTTTTTTTCTCTCCAGTTTCATTGGATTTTGGCGTTTCATTAAAGATTAGATTCCTTCACCTTCCCATCCATGAGACAAGCTAGAACGGCTTTTTCCATGCTGCACGTCAGCGTCTCGGGAACTCTAGACTAAACAAGACCCTTGATTACGACGTCTGCCTGCGTCGACGGCTTGGTCTCGGATGAATTGGCCTTATATCTACCTCGTGTATAGTGCAGATCCCGTCAAATCGCTTTCCCATCCCGCCGGGCCTTTTCCCTCCTTCTAACCCAAGTAGGGAGGTCCATGAGCTCGACGAATATCCAGCGTCGTGTTTCTACAGTCAGGAAGACGCTGTGATTCAAACAAGATAGAAACACATGTTCTTGTTTCGTCTCAACTCAACTCCACTCTCACCGCCGTACCGGATCGCCACCTGACAGCAGTATCGCGCATTGTACTATGTAGAACGGGAGGTAGGAAAGGGTTACGGCACATTAGCATTATATTACTTGCAGTCTGCATCGGGGTATCCCTGACCTCATCACCAGCCAAGCAGTGATTTTTTCTCATCTCCACTACGTCTGCGTCTCTTCACTTTCTTTCCTACCCGCAGGAGACGTCCCTCAATTCATTGGGCATAAGTGCTACGAGTGCTGCTACCTGACCCCCTTGTACTATTTTTGATCTTCCCTCGTACAACCACCCGTGCTGCGAGGTGCAAAGGTCGAAAGCCCTGATACGTCTGGAGGAGAGCACCTGTTAAACAGAGACTATCAACCAGCGTTAGTAGTCTGCCGAGATAATGCTATTTTCGGTCAGCGTCCAGGGTTTAAGAGGGCCGCTTCGCTGAACAACTCATTCCACCAAATTCTGAACCATCCTGTCACAACATCCAGTTTGCTGCCTTTCCACGCTCGTCGCTAAAGTGGTTATGGTTATGGTGATTTTTTTTTGTCTTGTTGACACTAGAGTAATATGCCTCATGCCGCCTATTGACTACATGTCGCATTTTATCTGGACACGCTATGCCTACCACGAAAAGTAGCCAGGGAGTCCTGGGAGCATTGGTGCCCAAGCCGCAATCTCTGCGAGATCCTCCGCCATAGGCTGGCTGCCAGGCGAGAAGCTAGACCCGTTTTCTTCTCTCTGCTTTGCCCATGCCCGGGAGTCCGCAATCTTAGCCAGCCCAGCCAGCTCAGGTATACCCTTACCATAGCATACTCACAACCTTAGTATTACATTTACATGGGTAAAGCAGAACTGGACTTCTATAATTGCCAGTCACTATAAGACTGTTGGTAGCTCCGCCCCCAAGTACATACACTTGCCCCCTCTCGGTTTCTACACATATGATGAGATTTCTCTCATATACCTACATACGCAGTAAGCTCCGACAGCAGGAATACAAGTCACTGCCTTTTCTCTCCTCGTCTAGAATAAATCCCCATCTTGAGAATCCACCAGCTTCTTTTTTTCCCTCCCTGGGTACCTGAACCCTCCGACCCAGGCGGTTTTTTTCACAGATCCACATGTCAAGGAGGGTTTTTTGCGCTACACAGGGTATTTCAAGCAATTCCATCGAGAGAATAATAAATTTTTTTCTTCTCTCGGTGGTGCATCACTCGCATTGACTCCGTTCTTTTCTCACCGACAAGGAACCACACCTGGGACTGTGATTCAACACCGATAGTCTTGACACGTCTACCCCTTGATATTAAGTCACAAATATACTGCATAAAATTGCATCCTGCCTCTGCGAGACGGTTCTATCCCCCCCCATCACCTTTGTGGAGGAATTGTAGCGGTGTCCGCCCCCAGCCTGCCAATATTCCCAAGAGATTAACATGACAAGTTACCGGAGCCCTATAACTTCTCCGCGTTGGAGGTTTCTGCTCTGGGTGCTGACGCCTTAAAAAGCCCTCGTTCGCCTTCATCTCCCCCGCGAATTCTACCCCACATTGTCAGGATCGGGATCAAGTCAATTGAATCGATAAGATCACGCAAGACAAGGAAGACGCAATTCTCGGGAGGGAGCATTTCCCACGAAAGCCGACAACAATGCGGCCACACACCCCCTCTCTAGACACCGCTCACGTAGCAGTAACAGCAGCGACAGCGGGGCCAACTTCACCACCAGAGACACCTACCACAGGATCTCCTAGGATCCGTCGCAAAGCTGCACTCAACGGCCGCCTACCACAGTATTCCAAATCCAAATCACACAAACAAAATGGCCACCCAGCCAACATCCGGCCGCTGGGTGGCACGAAATTCAGTTACACCCGTGGACCGAGGCCAGAGGAAATATCGCCACGTTCCTCGAATTCCTCCGATGAGGAGTCCGACTCGTCTGCAGGCCCCCCGCAATCGCCACTCTCGGATGTTCCAAAGCTGCGTCACCAACACGTAGAGCAGGTTGCTGCCATTCGGATTGTCGAGCAGGCGGCCTTTTCTATCGAGGAATTGGCTGACGATTGTTCGTTCAATAGCGACGACGATCATTTAGATGTTCTTCGGCCATATGCCGTCGAGTATCCTATTTCGGAACGAAGTCGGTCGAGGTCTCGGCCTCCGCCGGACATGGACCCGGCCGTCATGACAGGCATTGAGAATCTAAACACTTTCGAAGACTCGGATGCAGACATTGATCACGACGACGAATTCACCCGGCAACTACAGAAACGGCGTGAGGAGCGTCGTCTAAGGCGTATGAAGTCCGGCAGTCTGAGCAAGCGGACTGTCAGCGAACGGGGCAGTGATTCTGACCGAGAGGATGTGCTGCCTTATTACGAAGGGAACGAGACGGGCCCTACCCGTCGAATGCGACGAAAAGTTGATCGCACTAGCATCCGTTTTGAAGGTCCCCTCCCCGAGCGGATCGAGGAGCTCAAGGAACCGAATAGTGACGACGAGATCATTTTGGACGATGCGGAGCTCTTCGCGAGAGAGTTACCATACTGGACTTTGATGGACGTCGACTCCGAATGAGATCGGCAACATACCTATACGTTAGAGAAAATTGAGGGAAAATTGAAGCAATAGATGCTTCTCAAAATTAGTCGGTAGATCGGGACCAATTCGTGGACGACACGCATCTTACGATTTTTTTTTTACGCCACCTCATGAATACAGCCATGTTCAATGTTAGCATTTCCCGCGGATCATACATATTATGGGGATTTACGCATCACGAAGGGATTTTTATCGTGGATCGGAAACCAGCTTTAATCGGAACAATTTGCATGATCACGGAGAAGGTTACGGGGAAGCAGGGCGGCATCGTCGCAGTAGTAATGTATTGGAATTACTTGCATAGAGCATTGGCTACATGGCCTGGGAGACCGACCACTACGGAGGACTCGAAACTCGTCTTATACCGGACGAGTATCATTATTATTATTTTTAACGGTGTTTCATTTTCTCAATCTCGCTTTTAGATACCTCTTAGACTATGGACACACACACAGCGGCTGGGGGGCATGGACACGATTGCAACGTTGGCAGCGATGACGACGACGACGTGGATGATACGACCATGATACGACGTTGACGATGACGATTCTTGCATAGAAGTGGCTGCTCGTAGGGAGAACGAGGCTGCGCTTTTCTTATTTATGACATATAGAGTTTGGGCATGCGGGATCATCGTTGGTGGCTTGAATACAAGATACCTTGGTCTCGGCTTTACAGTGTTTTCTTGCTGCGTTCTGGCGTTATCAACTTGATAACTTACACAGCCTCTACCTAATGTTTTGAATAAGTACAGGTTATTCTAATATCTAACTACCTACGTATCAGAGACATTGTACCGTTAGTTCCAGCCCGGCTTGGACTTGATAGTTGTTAACGTGGATGAAAGAATGTGAGCCCGTTAGAAACCAATAAAGGGGGATACCTGAAGCCTCGGGACAACTCATACGGTCAGCATCGTGCCTTGACCTCCTGTCTCAACACCCTACGACCTTGGTCTGAACTGTAATTAATAATAACATCTAGGTAGGTACCTAGGTATCGACATCTACAACTACTAGATGTTACAAGTTGACGTCGATTTCGGTGTGAGTTAAGAAGTCATGAATAGAGCACGCTTTCCAAAGTCTTTTCCGTTAGTTACGACGAGCACTAGCTAGGTAGCTCCGCAACAGCTGCCAGGCTCATCTTCTAACGTACTAGACTATGGAGTAATATTCCATAGTATATTTACTTACAGAGAACTCAGTCTACGTTTATATAGAGTATATGTTCGAAACTAGATCTCACAGAGAGACATCCGTCTACAAAATCCAAAATGAGAATGATGTACGACGAATAAGTATCAAAGTTTGCCTAGTAAGAGGTAAGCAGAAATGGAGTTCCATGCGGGGCCCGGTAGAGCGCCACAAAGGGATCAAAGCCTCCCGTCCACAACCATGTCCTTGATCCAGAGATCTGATTGGTTCAGTTCGGGCTTTTTAGAAATGTGATAAGACTGTAAGACTGTCCAAGCTTACCTAACCCAAACCTGAACTTCAACTTCGAAGGGCTTTGAAAGCATTTAATCCATCTCACCACGAGGGCAGCTTTTCAATTCTATCTGCCAATTACTTACGTACCTCTTTTGCAGAGTAGTGTTTTGCAGAAGCTTTCGATTATATCTGAGGGCCTGAGGGCTTGGGAGATTCGTCTTACGAATCTATTTTTTCTTCATAAATCCCATCACCGTACTATCACCACTACGACGAACGACAACTACAGATTATTATCCATCTACAACATCTACGAACTCGGCAATCATGAATCCACAACATCAGGGCCAAGCCGCCCAAGGGCAAGTCCGAGTTAACCTCCTTCGACCCGAGCAAATACGCACCATCGCATACCTCACCCCCGAAGACAAAACCAAGTACGAGGAAGGTCTTCGTACGTTGTGGGCGCGTATGGATCAGAACGGTCCCGAGACTCAAATACATCAGAGCGCCAGAGAAAAGATCCTAGATTTCTCCCGCATGATTGTGACTAAGGTCCAGACTATTCGAGCCAGAAGCCAACAAGGTCCTCAAGGTCAGGCGGGTCAGTCGAGCCAACAAGGCCAACCGAATCCACAGCAACATGTATCACAGAGCGAGCAACCACATAATGTTATGGCGGCAACTCAAAAGGCGGCAGCGATGCAGGCGATGAGATCTCAAGGGGCCGGTCCTAGCAACAACGCCATGAATTCCGGACAGGGTGCTGCTCCGGCTAACCCTCAGCCGCCGCACGTGCCGAAGCACATCCAAGAACACGTGGATAAGCTGCCCTGGGCTATTCTTAAACCGCCGGCCCAGCTTTCACAGGAGCAGATCCCGAAGTGGGTGGGTGAGATGAGAACTCGGTACCTACGATTCCTGGTGTCGATGGAGAGTATCAAGAGCCGCAATGCCAAGATTGACGCGATGCTGAAGGACCGAAAGGAGAAGGGCCAGCAGATATCCCAAGATGACTTGCTTAAGCTTCAGAGACAGCGACAAGAAGACAACAAGAACTATGGTGACGCGCAGCGGTTCGTGGACAATGTTCGGAAACAGATGTCGGCTTCAGCTAGTGAGCGGACTAGCAATGCAGGACAAAGTGGGCAACAGGCGCGATCGCAGCCTATGCAGCCGCAGAATACCAATACCACCTCGGCGGCAAGTCATCCTATGCAGGCTGCGACAGCATCGGTGAATGCGGCGATGGATGCGGCCAAAAATCAGGTGGTTGCCGCTCGAGCAACGGCAACAGCGGGACAGACAGGGCAGTCGCAGCCGCAGGTACAGACTCGGCAGCCATCTCAAGGTCAAGTTCAAGTTCAGCCTCAACCTCAGCAACAACCCCAGCCCCAATCACAATCGCAACTTCCTGGAACTCCTGCTACCCCAGCAACACCTTCGGCTACTCTACAACACGGGCAACAACAACCGCAGCAACCGCAGGCAACACCTATTCCTGCCCCTCAACCTCAGATTAAGACTGAACCTACTAATACTAATTCGATGCCCCACCCGCCTCCTGTAAACACTGCACTTGCTGCTGCTGCTTCCTCCGCACATCTACCCTCCGCAGGTACACCAACTCAGGGATCAACACGCATCCAAACACCTCAATCCGCGCAAGCACCGGTGCGCCCTCTAACTCACGCAGCCGCAGTGAATCGCGCCAATTCATCTACCAACGTCACTGGTCACGCGAACAATTCATCCGGTAATCTGACAACTACCCCCGGCGCCACTGGCCTTGTCCCCAATTCTAACCACGCCGCGCATTCACACGCGCACCCCCAACCCAACACGCCAGCACTGAATCCTAAGATGCCTATCAACAAGACTCTCCCCCCCAAAGCTACCGAGACCCCGACAGCAGTCAACGTCGGTGGCGGAGTCAACGGCGGTCGTCCTTCGTACGGTGGCGGCGCTGCTACTGGAGGTGGCGTCATGAGCCAGCCCGTCATCGCCAAGATGCCTGCTCCCATGTTCGACGCGGACAGCGAGCACGTGCTGTCCAAGAAGAAGCTCGATGAACTGGTTCGCCAGGTTTGCGGAGGCGCGTCTCCCGGTGCCGATGGCAACTATTTGACCCCCGATGTGGAAGAGGTAAGCTCCTGCCATTGTTTGGTCAACTTCTATACACCCCCTTTTGATTCCTAGTCTTTCTACCTTCTACTATTTAAGCTACGAAACTAACATATTCTTAGTCTGTTCTCGGCGTTGCCGACAACTTCGTGGACAATGTACTTCACACAGCATGCCGCCTCGCGAAGGAACGAGGCAGCAAGGTGCTGGAGATCCGCGACATCCAGCTGGTACTCGAGCGAGTGTACAACATCCGCATCCCGGGGTACACCTCGGAGGAGCTACGAACGGTGCGCCGAATCCAGCCGAACGCCAGCTGGATCTCTAAGGTACACGCAGTGCAGGCCGCCAAGGTGATGCCCGGTAAGGACGACAAGTAGGACTTGTCCGTACCTAAGGGAGGAGCTAAGGTGGGGGGAAATGTGGCGGCAGTGGCGAGCACACAGCAGAAGAAGAGGTCAGGAGAGATGGTCGAGGCAGGAGCCGAGGCGGGAGCCGAGGCGGAGGCTAGCAGCAAGCGCAGAAGGAGTGCGAACAACCCTTGGAACGACTAAGTAAGGGGGTTTTGCGCGGCTCTACGCACTCGGCATGACAATGGATTGGAGGTATCACGCTTGTTTTCTTCTCGGATAGGTAGCTAGGCCGAGAGCAGATGGCCCGTCTACATAGGTACTCACCACGATGGAATTCTCGTCTTTGCTTCGCTTCTTCTCGGAATACGGCGTTGGGTGGTTCGGAATCAGGTTTCACGGCACGGACACACATTCTAGGTAGGGAGGAAAGGAAAAATGAATGTTTTTTTCGTCGTTCTAGTTTGGCGTTGTACTGGCTTTTATGTGCAATGAACGCGCTTCGTTCTTGTCATTGCACTATTTTCGGTGATGCAACTAGGCACAGACTGGCAGAACCCCCCTGAGGTTGAGAGGTCGAGAGCTCGGGGTGCTTCGCTTGCAGACACATATTGATATCTGAATATTCTTAGGAGTGCCACAGGACACCGTGCAAACGCATAGGTGCACAATAATACGAAATGCACTATTATATTATTATGACATTAAACTCGTGATGCTTGACCAGGGAATATCGGAACATGCTTATTGCCTCATCTCGCTCGAACTCGGGCTCCTAATATCGAAGATGACATAAGATTTCACTCCCTCATGTCTCTTAAGGGTCTACAGGTTTACTTGAACTGCGAAGGAGTCCATGGGAGGGTTGCAAGCGAACGGGACGGACTGCACCCATGCACGACATGTCCGCTGCCCGCTGCCCGCTCTTACCACACCAGTTTCCGTCGGCGCAAGGAATTGCCCATCTCGTGCCTGGGATGTTGGTCCGCATACATGTAGATTTTGGGGTATTATTCTTAGTATTCAGATGTTACATAGAGTAGACAACGGTGGGGGGAGCCTGTTAAGCACGGCCATGTGGCAGGCTGGGCCAATGGGTGGGCTTTTGCATCAGCAGTGGGACGGCGGGGACGGCGAGACGTGTTGGAGCATGGGATGGGATATGAATTCTAGCAGGGCTGGCAGGTTAGTTAGAGGGATAGTATGGAATTTTGATATTCATAAGAAATGTTAATATCACATTCTCAAACGGTTTAATGAGTTGGACTCGCACGTTGGGTTCGATACGTAATGATCTAGGGTTGGCTACATAGTGGGCTGCAAGATGGGAGCTGCAACGTTAGAAATGCGGCGATGGGGTTGCGTCGTTTGGGGGGAGGTCGAGATTCGGTGGAAGCTCTGGACAGGCAGGCAGGCAGGCAGGCACCAATTCGCAAACGTCACACTCTCGGATGGGTAAGGTGCAAAGTGGGTGCCGGCATTAGGTTAGATCCAGAGAAAAATAGTATCCAGGTACCTGTCTGTCGCGCGAAGATTTGTGGGAGGATGCTTGTACTTCCGGGTCCAAGCTTTTGTATCTTTTTTCTTTCTTGGCACCCTCAGTGGCACCTGGACTTCTTTCGGAGCGCATCTTCGAGCTTCCTCTGGGGCAGGGCTTTCTTTTTTATCAGGGCTGTTAGTGGGACTTTAGTCTCTACAACCAAAGCTCCAGTTGGTTTTTTAGTGGTTTGGTGTACCTAACGGAAAGTCAGTCAGGCGACACAAGAGGCTAATCTACCTAGGTAAGTAACCTAAGGAACCTAAGGGCTTGCATCACTCTGACCCCGTTACGGTTTACCTGAGAAACAAACGACATCAATCATCATCCAATTTCCATTTCCTCCCTTCTACTCCTTCTAAAACAATTTCCATAATCAAGACACATTCTTCAACCACTTTCCCAATCAAACAGGCGACCTTTACTTATTCTTGCGTGCCCTTCATACCAGACTCGTCTCTTCTAGTTCTCGTTTGTTTTATTTAGACACCAGGTTTGTGTTTGTAAATCGGGTGCAGAGTGCGGTGCAGTACATACAATACAGTACGGTACAGTTACAGGGTCCGAGAAAGCGTGAGAAGCAGCGCGCTTCGCGAAATCACCTAAACCTATCCGATCCGATTTTATCAGCATCGTCATCAGTCATCCTCTCATCAAACAAACCCCGTCTACCCCGGCCTTAACATCAACATCAACATCAACACATCGATAACCATTTATTGAGTCGGGCATCTCCATCAAAACCTCTTAATACATTTTCCCTCCTTTTCATCTTCATTTTCTATCCGCCGATATGCCGGGCAAAACGCCTCAGCGAAACGGTAGCGAGCCGGTCGAGAACGGTGTTAGGAACAACCAGGATGTCGACATGACGGATGAGAAGTCTTCGTTGAAGGGCAAGGGAAAGAAAGGCGCCAAGGAGGGCGAAGATATGACCGTCGTCGTTCCACCTTCCAAGACCACAAAGCAGTCATCTCAACCGCCGCCACCCGATGCCGACGGAGACGTGGCTATGGACGTAGATAAGCCCGAGGACCTAGAGGTCAAGGTCGACCCCGTCACCCAAGCCGTCGCAGGTATGTCAACAGCATCAATATTCTTCTACTAATCCGTACATTTGTTGAGCTAATAAACTGTTTATGTCATAGATATTAAGAGCAATTTCGCCCTCCTCGACCGCGCAGTAGCTCTATTCGATGCCAGATTCTCGTTAAGGGCCCTAAGATCCATCTCTTCCCTCCGAAAACGCCTCACTCCCGATATCCTCTCCCAGGTCATCGCCGAGACGTACTCTCCGTCCAGCACATCCGCCAACGTGGCCAAGCAGCTTCTGGTTGCCATCGGAAAGAACGACGTCTCTCTGGGTCGCTCGTCAAGTACCGAGATGGAGATAGACAGCGAACCAAAAGCGGTGGCGGGGGCAGCAGCGCCGGCCAAGAACGGTACCAAGAAGGAGATCAAGGAGGTGATTCCCGAAGTCGACATCTTCCTAAGCATTCTAGTCCAGGTCTACCTGTTTGATTCGAAGCAGTTCCAGCTAGGCGCCGAGTTTTCCAAGTACCTATCAGACCGCATCCATTCCCTGAACCGCCGGACTTTGGATTCGCTTTCTGCCAAGGTTTACTTTTATTACTCTCTGTTCTGCGAGCAGCTTGCTCCTCTGCCCCCGTCTCCTCAGTCTCCCATTGTTGCGATCCGTCCGACATTGTTGACTGCTCTCCGGACTGCCGTGTTACGCAAGGATATCGATATCCAGGCCTCCGTTATCGTACTCCTACTTAGAAGCTATCTCTTGACGTCTCACATCTCTCAAGCCGACCTTCTAGTATCTCATACCCAGTTCCCGGAGAATGCGGTTAACAACCAGGTTGCCCGTTTCCTCTACTACCTCGGTCGAATCCGAGCCATCCAGCTGCGGTACACGGAGGCACACGAGCACCTGACGGCAGCTACGCGAAAAGCGCCGGCTAGTTCTTGCGCCCTCGGGTTTGCGCAAACCGCGACCAAACTTCTGCTCGTCGTAGAGTTACTCATGGGCGACATTCCCGAGCGAGCTACCTTCCGCACCACCAACATGGAGCAAGCTCTGCACCCGTATTTCTTGCTCGTGCAAGCCGTGCGAGTGGGCAACCTAGAGGACTTCGAGCTGACGCTTGTCGACCACGCCGACACGTTCCGTCGCGACGGCACGTACTCGCTCATCCTGCGCCTACGCCAGAACGTCATCAAGACGGGTATTCGCATGATGAGCTTGAGCTACAGCCGTATCTCGCTGCGGGATATCTGCATCCGCCTGCACCTGGGCAGCGAGGAGAGCGCCGAGTACATCGTGGCCAAGGCGATCCGCGACGGGGTCATCGAGGCGACGCTAGACCGAGAACGAGGGTTCATGAAGAGCAAGGAGGTCGGTGACGTGTACGCCACCCGGGAACCCGGCGAGGCCTTCCACGACCGTATCAGAGCGTGTCTTGCGTTGCACGACGAGAGTGTCAAGGTATGTCTTATTATTATCGTGACTACCTATTCTAGACTTGAACTAACACGAATTTCCACAGGCCATGCGTTTCCCGATGAACCAGCACCGCCTCGAGCTGAAGAGTGCGCAGGAAGCCCGCGAGCGAGAGCGCGAGATGGCGAAGGAGATACAAGACGGAGACTTGGACGACGACGACCTCGGCGGGGACTTCGAGGGCATGTAACATAATTCCAACCAACCTGTGTATTCTGAAATGGGAGAGGCCTTCACCGAACGCTGCTGCTGTCTTTTTTCTTCTTCTTGTCCCCGTCTCGTCTCGTCTCGTCTGTTCTTGCCTCGTCTATTAATCACCAGGTCACCGCACATCATGGACATCACACTACACGAGGCTGGGCGGGAGAACGTGACCGGCGGCGGGCATGGGTGGTGTGCGGCTTACGAAGCTTTTTTCTTCGACTCTTCAACTTATACACGTGGATCAAACAGACGTCATTCTCGGAGGACAGTAAGGTAGCAAAGGTAGCAAGGTAGTAGTAGTAAGGCAACCTCGCGTGCATTGTAATAGATACAGATTCGGTACCGCAGAGATGGGAGATGGGAAGAGAATCCTTTTTTTTTTGTCACTCGTGATGTTTTGTATTTTATGTTGGTGAATCGCTGTAGACTTGTAGGTGGGACTACGGGTAGGGGGTCAGGGGTAGAGTGCTGGTTGAGGTCAATGTGAATGTGACATGGATTGGAACAGATCTTAAACTACATAGAAGCATGAGACTAGGTAGTTATATGGCAAGATCATCGTTGCTACCTCTGAATGGAGACGTATAGATTTTTTTATTGGATGTGGTTGGCTACTTTACTACTGCTGCCACTGATGCTACTGCTGTGGTTTGGTAGTAATATGACATGAAGTTGATTCGATATCAAGATTGGCTCTACCTGTGGTTTTCGCGTAGTTTTGGAATTGCCTATGATTTAGTAGAGACCATTAGAGGGTTAGGGACACCTAGAGAAGTACTTCCTTGTTGGAATTTACATGTGAAGGTTGGAGAAATGAGGCTAAAAAGCTTACGACCAAAATAAGCCAAGGTTCCAAGTGGTTGTTTCCATGTCTATGCCCAAGGGTGTCACGTGCATTGTTAGATACGGTTATCTCCGAGCATTGAAGTTTCCCAAACGTTCGATCTAGCCATTACGTAATCACCTAGGTTCGCGGTGAACCTTGTTAGCAATTATTCAATTCTTTCATTTTTTAACATTTTCCACCACTTTCAATCCCTCGCTAGGTATAAAATTAATGCGATGATCTAGAACTACACTCAGATAGATAACGCGATCACAAAAATGGCGCCGCTGAAGCGCAAAAAACCCCACGACGCGGGGGCAACCGAGGCACAGCCGCAGTCGCAACCGCAACCGCAACCGCCGCGCCGCGCCACGCGACGGCATCCTGCAGCTGAGGAGCAAAATGAACAGCCCGAGAAGCAATTGAGAAGCGGTCGCGTGCGCGCTAACACGATTGAGAAAGAGAAGCCTACGGAAGTGCTAGTTCCAAAAAGCACGAGAAGTGGAAGTGGAAATGGAACGGCGAAGGCAGCTAAGATTACAAGGGGCGCTATGGCGAATGCGACGAATGGGAAGAGAGAGAGGACGTTGAAAGAGAATATCAAACCTAGACCCGAGGATAACGAAGAGGATGAACTTGCGAATACGTCGGTTTCATCGTTGGGATCAGCACCACTACCAGCACCAGCACATACTGCGACCGCGCAACCGCCGCCTCCCCAGACTCGTCTCCTTCCTCCCAGCCATAAACCCTCCTTGCAACACCCTCACTCGCATTCCCGTCCGACACCTTCTACTGCAACCGAAAAGATATCCACCCCGAAACGAGCCATCGGTTCCTCAGACAAACCACCGAAACCACCGGGCACGCCACGCTCAGACCGCAACATCGATAAGGTCGTGTTGGGGAACATCTGCTTCAAGGCGTGGTACCCTTCCTACTACGGGAAAGAAGTCCTAGGCGATATGTCGGGGAACAACAGTAACACCGGTGCCAAGGAGAAGGGAGTCGGCGGGAAGATGGGTGGCGGCAAGAGGGCGGGCTTACCACCGCCTATGCTGGACCGCTTGTACGTGTGCCCCTGCTGCTTCAAGTATAGCAGGGAGCTGGTCATGTGGTGGGAACACGTGAAGCTCTGCGAGAAGAGCTTTGAGATACCGGGTACCAAGGTGTATACACATCCGAAGGGATCGAGGACGGTGAGGGTTCCTCTAATGGGTGCTGCGGCGGAGGGGGTGGAGAAGGGAAAGGGTAGGGGGAGGAAGAAGAGCGACTCTGGTGCGGGTGTTGATGGGACGAGAGAGGAAGTGGTCCAAGATAGGGGCGAGTGGAGTGTTTGGGAAGTCGACGGGGAGAAGGATAGGGTAAGTCATTCTCTCGCAATGCTTCCTTTTAAATCAGTGGCTAACTTTTGGTGGATAGCTATTCTGCCAGAACCTCTCCCTGTTCGCCAAGCTCTTCCTCGACAACAAGTCCGTCTTCTTCGACGTCACCGGCTTCAACTACTTTCTCCTCGTCTACACGCCGCCTCCGCCGTCCCCTGCTAGCGCACAAGCGCCTACATCTACTACTATTACTTCTTTACATACTACCACAAATCACGCCTCTCACCCTCCCCCTCCACCTCCGCCTCACCAACCACCGTCGGAGGAACCCCGCAGCAGGCCGCAGGTCGTAGGCTTCTTCTCCAAGGAGAAGCTGTCGTGGGACAACAACAACCTCGCCTGCATCCTGGTGTTCCCGCCGTGGCAGCGCAAGGGCCTCGGCGCCCTGCTCATGGGCGTCAGCTACGACATCTCCCGCCGCGAGCAGATCCTCGGCGGCCCCGAGAAGCCCATCAGCGAGCTCGGCCGGAAAGGCTACAAGCGCTTCTGGGCCGGCGAGATCGCGCGCTGGCTGTTGGAGCTGGACGCGAGGAGGGCCGGTGAAGAAGAGGATGGTGGTGGTGGTGGTGGTGGAGAGGAGGGCGAAACGTTGGTCACCGTCGACCACTGCTCCAGGGCCACCTGGATCGCCCCCGACGACTGCCTCGCCGTGCTGCGCGAGATGGGCGTCGTCGTGGACGCGGGCCTGGGGCCGCCGGAGACGCCTACTGCTACTGCTAGTGCTACCACCCACCATAACCACAACCAGCAACACCACCCCAAGCGCAGCCGCAGCCGCAGCCGCGGCCACAGCGCCGCCGCCGACGAGCCGGCCGACGAGTTAGGGGAGGTTAGCGCCGTGCCGCGCGTCCGGCTCGACAAGGACGCCGTCCGCCGCTGGGTCGCGGCCCACGGCGTCGAGCTGAGTCGCGCGTGCGATCCCCACGGCTTCGTCGAGGGGTACGCGGTTAGGCAGGGGGGCGAGGGGGACGAGGAGCTGGATGGGGAGTAGGGGGTGTGAAGAGAGGAGTGTGGTGAGGATGGGGGGAGGGGGGAGAGAAGACAGGGGGGGATAGAAAGGGGAGAGGAGAGTGGAGATAGGGGAAGAGTGAAAGAGAGTGAAGGAGCGGAGGAGATACCCCCGTGTTTACCTGCTTGTGTAGCGTAGGTGCACGATATCAGCTGATTCGAAATGGAGCTTTTATTGCTAATATGATGATTTATATGATGGGTGTTGTGTAATTGATATTTGCGTTTTAAGTGCTACGTGCTAGATATCTAAATGGTATAGCCGTAGTACGCTCTGCAGTGCTTTTGGCGCCGCCCAAGGGTATGACTCCATGACCTACTTTCAAGTAGGAGATAAACCACCTACCGAGTCACTTCTAAAGAGTCTTCGTAGTGACTATCGTGCTAAATTACAAGCTCTCTTGGTAATACATTTATCCACGGCACGATTTCCCTGGACGTGAGGACTTGGGACGGGGAAATATTAAAGACGAGGAATTTAGGATCGATGTGTCCTCAGCAGCACAATACCCTCTATAACTTCAATGGAATCACTAAAATAATTCTACAAAAAGAGTGTTCTTATTAACAAGCAGACAACTTGTCACTCCAAGCCTAGTATTTACATTTCACATGTTCGTGTTCTATTAGTTCCTTGCTGAGAGGAGAGAGGAGAGAGATGGTAGCAAGACTGTCACACCAGCACCGCTACTGCTAATAGACCCTCTGGGGCATTCACCCAATTGGAGAGACTAGATTGTGATTTTAGAAAGATATCTAACCTAGCATAAGCTCTTTTCCATCCCATGTCCAAGTGTTTGCCCAAAGTAGAAAGGGGGCAAGCCAGAATTGAAACGCCCGACTCCCTGTGCCACCACGTTTACTGGGTAATATGGATCCCACGTACACTGTATGGATCACATCCCCTACTCGTTCCCGTACCACCACTGTGCGGAAGCCATATAGGTATATCCAACAATCAGTATTGTCAAGAACACCCAGATCTCAAATGCAGCTGTTGTGAAAGCCGGACGTGGTGTGGCCGAGTGGTGCATGGTATCCTTGTCCCGAACTGTGTTTATTCGTCCTTTGGAAAGTCTGTATTTGTATCGACCGACAAGGTGCCTGCATTCGCTCGGCTCGGAGGTTCGATTCCTTCGCTGGCTAATCTTTTTTGGCTTTTTTTCCTACCTTTTTTTCCCATCCGGTTTTTAATGATCAAGAATGGTTACTTCTTCTGCTCTGTCATGGAGCCTAGCAAAATGAAGGTGCAAGTTGCAGTCGTTTCATAGAACCATAAACTCTTCTAAACCATATAATAGCTCTCCCTGGCTTGTTATTCGAAGCAAAATATTACTGGGGTTTCCTATAATTCATGAAATACTTTACTATTTATTTTCTGGCTCTATACCTAGTCATACATGATATCCCTTACGTATGGGACAAAAGGAGGTATGGTAGTAATAGGTAGTGTGAAGAATCTCGCCTAGTTGATGCTGATGCATACGACTTGCAGTTCTAATCAAGCACGTCGCAACTCGGTATACATTCCTATTATCTCAATAGATCTTCCACGAGGATCTTTTTTGTGCAATTTTACCAGCATGCTTACTTGGATATCACTCACCATTGTTCCTACCATGCCACAAACTTTGACTCGCTTTATAGACAAAATCAACACAAGTGTACCCTATATGCGAGGAGGCAGTCATGACTCGTATTGACGCAACCCTAGAAGAACAGTGTAGATAAACGAAGAGAACTAAACAGCAAACCGAACCGAAAAGGAAGAAATGTATATATAGAGGACCTGACTCATGCATCCATCCCATTATTCAACCGTTCATCCCAAAAATATACCCTGCTCGCTCGCTCGCTCGCTCATTCCCAAGAAAAGAAACATTTTTTGCCTCCCAAATGCAATGTCAGTGATAGTAGATAACGACCACCCAATGTAAAGCCTATGTAGGTATGTGTGTATTTGCTCCACGGAGCTGTCCTGCTCTTCAAGTCATTGTCATAGTCATGGTCATTGTCGCTGCCGTTGTCGTAGTCGTGTTCGTCCAAGCCCCTGTGCTGTAGATCGCGGCTAGGCTCTTTCCAGGGGCTCGGGGGGAAAGATTCTGTCGATCTGGTCATCGTCGCCGATGCGTGTACGTACGGCGCCTAGCGGCGGTGGTACTCGGAGCCGTACAGCGGCCTGTGCTTCTCGTCGAACTCGTTGACCACCCGGCGGTAGCGGCCGACGAACGAGCCGGGGCCGCTGGGCAGCGCGGTCCCGCGGCTGCGCCGGCCGTGCTGCTTCTCGCTCCCCGCGCAGCTGATGCTGTCGCTCGGCGCCAGGCTCTCCACGTCGTCGCCGCTCTCCCAGTTCTCCCAGCTGTCGTGGCTTCGCTTGTCCAGGTCGCGCGCCGACACGTAGCTGCTGGCGCGGCTGCGCCCGTGCTTCTCGGCCGTCGGCGCCCGGGTCGCGGGCCGCACGGTGCTGGCGGATCTCTTGGTGCGGGCCGAGACGTAGGTGTCCTCGTCGGCCGGCCGCGACGCCCTGCTGCGGTGGCCGTGTTCGCCTTCGCCTCTGTGTTTGGATGGCGGCGCAGTGTACCTTGAGCCCGCCTGGCTGCGGTACTCGTGGTCCATCAGAAGTTTCGGTTGTGTGACAGTATGCTTCGACCCAGCATTGCTTCTGTACTCCACGTCGGCAATCATGAGCGGACGCCTAGTCGAGCCAGCTTCACTACTGCGGCGCGATCGGCTGTGGCCCGAACGCCGACTGGCACGGTCGTCGACGTCCTCCAGAGCCCTACTTCGGTCCGCACCCGCACCCGCACCCTCGATCTGAGAATACCTGCCCCCGTAACTGATCGGCGGGTACTTCCTGGGCGAAGTAGTCGGGTATTCGTCAGGATCGTAGATTGTCTCGACTCTAGGCCGGAGATTCGGGTGCTGGTCTGGAGCGGAAGCACGCCGGGTAAATCCGGACCGCAGGGACTCGTATTCCTGTTGCGGAGCGCGGCTGCGGTCTCTGCTCATCATGGTGTAGGTTATCGCACCGCCCACAGCAACGCCAACAGCGGCAGCTCCGAGGACAGCGCCAATGCCCGGGTTGGCACCGAATCCCCTCGGGCTCTCGCGTGGCGGAGACTGAACACGCGGAGAGTGGACACCGGCTGTCGTATTGCTTCGCCGTAGCGAGGTGTTAGCCTCTCGCTGCACTAGCGTGCCACCAGTGGTAGAGGCGACGGCGGCCGAGCCCGCATAGCTAGCCGAGTATCCACGATGAGAGCTACTACATACGAGCTCTACCGTATTGCCGTCAAAGTCGGCGATCACTACGCGGCTGTCGCCGTCGCGGCTGATCTGCACGTCGGGGTCTGCTCGTAGGGCAGCGCCCCGGAAAGCAGCCACAACCGAGGGCGAGGGAGCCGAGAGGACTAGGCGTGACGGCGTCAACCGTTGGCCGGGACTAGCCCGCCTGACCTCGAAGACAGGGTCCGGGGTCGCAGAGCGAGTGGTGTCACCAAACACTATGGAGGAGGAATTGGCCGAGATATACCGGAGTTTAAGCGGTTGGGTGATGGCCGAGTAGAAGGAAGCGGACGAGGGGAGGTCTCTGACTTGGAGAGACGGGATCCCCTGCATACCTAAGGTATTTTATGGTATATTATGGGAATGGGACGCTACGGTGGGAACGGGAAATGGGAATGGAATTGGATGTACTAGGATAACAATTGAGGCTCGCGAGACTTGGTAGAAGGGAGAAATCACAAGATATCAAAGATATCTAGATATCTTCCCGAGCCTTTTTTGAAACTTCCCAATGCTTAAAGAGACATAGAAACATTGAGATCATAGGGCAGAATTAAGGTACCTATGAAACAATGATGAACATTGAAGAACCGTGGGATGGGAGAGACCCAATCACGTGCTCCTTGTACACGTGTATAGTGTATTATAAGTCGTCTCGAACATGTGAAGGCATATACGAAATAGGGTAGGGCAGATCAGGTTCAGGTTTGAAGGCGAAAATAAGATCAGGTAGCTATGGGGTCACGAGGTGGGGTCGTCGTTCATAGGATCAAGGGGGTCAGGGGGTCGGCCCCTCGATGTGGCCTAAGCTTCTCCAAATACTCAGATACTCCACTATCTCGTACACGTGTCAGGAGATAAGATATGTACCCGTTTCTTAATACACACATTGAGCAGTTACGGTAGCACATACGACATGGACTCTCAAGTTGCCCCTGAGTGAAAGCTCCTTTCGAACATTTGCCTAACTTTTCAGCTGGGAGTGGCTGCCGAGCTAGCTATACTTGGCTTGACGGTTAGTTCATGTTGGTTCGATGTGCTAGCCGTGGTGGCTAGGTGTGGCTAGATATGTGGCTTGTCGGTACCTAGGTAATGATCAACGGTGAGGGAAAAATCTCTTAAGCCCTAACAGCCTGAGCGGTGTGAAACCTTTTCCTGTGGCTTGTGTGGCGGTGTGGCGGTTTCTAAAACTGATTGTTTCACCTACACGATAACCACAGTCCATTAGATAAGCATTCGCTAAAAATCTGACGCCGAAACGTCGGTGAATCGGGCACGTCCACGGACATCATCATAAATAATTTCCCACCGTTTCGCTGCAAGAAACAGTGTCTCAGCGCAGAGTTCTGACACAGATATTCACCTAGTCACTCAACATGCACTGCAAACCGAAAGCTGTTGTCTTTTAGTTGAACACTTCCGTCATTTGACTTCTTGTGAATATTACCATATTTAAATGCATCTTTTCCTTGGCCGGAGGTGATGAGGCTTAAAAAAGCAATCCCGGTGATGGTGGGCATCCCGAGAATCTGACTGGTCCGAAAAAAGTTTTCGCGTCTTCAGACCCACAGCCTCACATTTCTCATTTCCCGGACTCCTGGGAAAAATTCCCAACGGAAATTGGATTGGCTGCAAGGTTGTGTGAGTTGGATGGTAGGTAAGGTAAGACGTGACCACATAGGTTTTTTTGGTGGTCGTCGGGAAAATCCTAGTGGCCGCAGGCATTTTCCTATTGGCCACTTAGCTAAAAATAAGGGTTAGATCGAAGCCGAGCTGCAAGCAGGGAATGCCAGATTCCGGACAAGAGGACAGGGGGAGGTGTCTTTCGTGCAGCCGCAGTTGGATGAGAGCCGAGAGAGAGCTTGGGGGGTGTAAGCTTTTGCTTAGGTGAGTCACAATAAATTAATGACTGGGAGCTTTTGTTCAACCAGAGCTGCTCTTGAGAAATTCATTGCGGGAATTTTTCAGAGAGCACTTTTGGTGTAGAAAAGCTTTCTCAAAGAGAGCTTCCATCCTTCCGGAACCCGAGGGTGCTTCGCGCTTTTTATCCTTTCTCTCCCGACTCCTACCTTGCTTGTTGTGCTCTGAAGCTCCACCCACGTGTCTCCGATGGTCTCAAGTGTTGACGTCGGTGATACCCTGTGGGGGCTACTAGTGGGGGTCGCTTTTGATTTCGATTTTTTATCCTCTCTTTTCTTTTCTCCTTCGTACCTTGTACCGAAGATAAAAAGAGATGAATCACCATTGTAATGATGGAGAAACAGTTCATCTCTCTCAAAATTGATATCAAAGTATTCGAATTCATGATCATGTCAAAATAGAAGGAGGTTGTGGATTACGAAATTCGCCAAGACTATGGTAAAAAAGCCTCAAGATCTTTGAGAGCATAGGGCCAGGATGCTGTTATGAGAAGACCCGGTATTCCCCGAAGACGGTGCTATGGTGTTACCAAACCGTCAAATATTATTGTCAGCCTTGTCCTTTTCGGGTAGCCTCCACAAGAAAAAATTCTCATGATACTTTGATTATCCCAAGCCAAGCGGCCCACTAAGCGTTTAGGTACACTCTGATCTGGTCTGGTGGGTTTCGAGTCGTGCAGTCGCTGGAAGTCAATAGCCGTAGGATGTAGCTTCTGTCTCCCAGCTACTTGCCAGAGTACAACCAACCTGACTGAGCAGGTCCGACCTCATACCGACTAAGAGGTACCCAGATTGCACTGTGCTCCCCGTCCTACCGTACCTAGGTATCGGCTACACAAAGTCTCTTTTCACGTTCTTCCGAAGCTCTCCCTTCTTTTCTTTCCTTTTCCCACACAAACCAGTCAGCAAGCTCAATTTTTTTCTCCCTCACTTTGACCACGCTCTTCCAATCTCTCTTCATTCACAAGCCATCTTTTGTCTTTTTCAATCAATACCTCTCCCCTCTACCACACATACACACACCAAACCGACACAATGGCCTCTGCACGCGTTGTCGCCTCTAGAATCGCCTCCTCCATGGGCACCAAGGTCGCTCGACCTGCCATGCGAGCCCAACTAACCAGCGTCGCTGCTAAGCGAACCATCAGTGAGTGCTTACCCATCATCAAATCCATCCAATTGACACTTGTGATACCTCAATTCCATCAATTGTTACCTCAATGGACTTGATAATATCATCGTGAACCATCGTAAACATTATGAAAAAATTTCAAAGCACTTGCTAACATGTTTCGACTTCAGGCAACGCTACCCCCTTCCAAGCTGTCAAGCGCCAGCAGCCCTCCAAGATCCTGAGCGCAACCACCCGCCAGGCCTTCCAACAGACCCCCCGCCGAGCATACTCTTCTGAGATCGCCCAGGCCATGGTCGAGGTCTCCAAGAACTTGGGCATGGGCTCCGCCGCCATCGGTCTGACCGGTGCTGGTATCGGTATCGGTCTTGTCTTCGCTGCTCTCCTCAACGGTGTAGCCCGCAACCCCGCTCTCCGAGGACAGCTGTTCTCCTATGCCATTCTGGGTTTTGCCTTCGTCGAAGCCATTGGTCTTTTCGACCTTATGGTTGCTCTCATGGCCAAGTTCGTACGTGATATCCGAAAAATCCCTCAACCATTAATTTTTTTAACACTAACAACAATGGAACAGACCTAAGCAACCAATCCTTCATACTTATGAAGGCTGGCATTCACACTACGATCTGGACAGTGTGAAAGAGCAAATTCGGAGTGTGATAGGTTGCATCGATGCGACGATGTCTACCTTCACCGTGTTCAATAGGAGAACCAGCATTTAGAGTAATAGAGACCACTAGACTCCCGTGAATCATGCATGAAGGGGTAAAATTCAGGAGGGGAGGTATTGCATTGCATTCAGACATGTAAAGATGGGAGTAACAAGCCACCCTTTGGGTTCGGCACTCTGTACAATACAACCACCATCTTCAACAAAAAAACTGAAGCCCGTTTCCTTTTGTTCCACGCGTATTGAAATCCCGTCTTATGAAGTACCGAGGAAATACGCCAATTAAAATAAATTCCACTCACCAAGTACTTGACCGTCCCAATACTGTATGAATTGTATCGTGAATTGTCTTTATATAAGTACGGCCGAAGCAATGATCTAGCTCATGCTGCTCATGGTCACTTGACCCAGCCCGTGACTTTTGCGCGGTTTTCCCGCTTAGGAACTGTCCCACCAATTCTTTTACCTGTCTCATCCATGAAGGTTCAAGCCAATATTGCACAACTTGTGCAGCTTGTGCAACCTGTGCAACCTGTGCAACACCAAGTCGAGACTAGGCCCACTTGGGCGTTTGTTTTCTTGCTCTCTCCCTTGATAGTACCCCCACCCCGTCTCCATTCTTCGCCGTAGCCACCAATGGTAAGGGCGAATTGGGACACCGTGTGGACTCCTCGGCTGGGGAATGGGGGAAAAGGGGAGACGAAATAGCCAACCGGGTTGGTTCACTTGTCCGGCTCTGAGCACTGGGAGAGGGGGCTGGGGAGGAGAGACATTGAGGAGAAGGCCCCGGAGTCGCAGTCTGGAGAGATAAATTGGCGCGGTGCTGACTAGCTGCTTCGGGTAGCTTGTCGATGTCGTACCAGGTATGAGGTCAGATCGATGATAAGATCCCGAGGGCCAATAGGGCGGCGAGGACGGCTGGGTTAAGGTTGGTGAGTTCCTTTCTGTGCGACTGGGTGTGGGGATCGGTAGGGAACCGTAGCGCACGGTAAGGTTCAAGGCTTAGGGACATCCCGATATTACCTAAGTACTGCGGTAAGTATTAAGGTTGCTTGGTTCCTAGACGACTTCATCCTTTTTGGTTTTTCTCTAGGAGTATTTGCTGATACGATACTCTTGGTAGCTGCGACAAACCAACACACCCAGCGAAATCCGACGATCGACAATGGACGAATAGATAACGCGGCAGCTTGTCCACACCCTCTTCGCATGACCTTATCCTATTGCCGGCGATGTCTTGACGAGTAGTAGTGGTAGCGACCTTCCGACGATATAGCAGAACTAAGGACTTGAGTCATCAGTAGCGAGCACAGCATGGGTCTATATCGACCTGTCCTTGACACCGAAAACATCCTGCATGGCCTCGACATGCAACGGAGCGACAGTCTAGTCGGATACGGTTCCTATACACCAGGTCATGGCATCACGATATGTCTTCGTCGTTGACAGTCGCAGTCCTTGAATGGAAGTCAGGCTCCTGTCTCGGAGTTGGTCAATTCGGGTTCCATATTCCAGGGATGGAAGATCGGGGTTGACCTCGTCGTGAACCGTCGCCATACATAGGCGTGCCTTTCCGAGACAAGATCGAGGTATTGGCGACAATGGCCCTCTCTTCCCATCGGGGCAGTCCAGGACAGATCAAAAGGTACCGGCTTCAGTGTTTAACGGCCCGAGACAACGTCTATGTGGCCGGCTGCTCGGTTGATGTTTGGTCCTCCCGCTCCAGGTCACCACCAGAAAGATCGATGGGCCTTCGAAGGTTCACATCCGATGCCATATCCATCATGCCGACCGACTTCCATCGTGTTGATTTCTCGGAATGGTGTTTGCCAATTGATTGTACCTCCCAAGTCCTAGTTTCCGAAGACAAGGGCCGTTGACGTAGTGAAACCAGTCTCAATTTCGACGCCCTTCTGGCGATGTTATGCCGGAGACACGCTCTCGAATTGCTTCGGGATACGAGAATGCTTAATAGCAATAACACTCTGCAATATTGGCACCTTCCCTTGTTGATTCTGGTCCTCTCTAGTCGGCTAGTAGGTTGAAGAGCCAACAGCTGTCATGGACGGCCATGCCTCGAGGATGCCATGGTGTCGAACGAAGTCGTTTGGCACGGAAGTCCCGGTACGACCACTGCCATCTTCAATTGCAATTGAAGACTCCCTTGTGGCCACTCGACCCAACGAGAAATCAACAAACAAGGTTAAAGAAAGTTCCAACTGCCGGTGTTCGAGTCATAAGTTTGTCTTGTTCGAACTAAGGACGCGACTTCGAGCCTCCCAAACAGAAATCCCAAGATGTCAAAGAAAATGCCGCGTCTCGAAATACATGCGTGCGAGATGATCTGCCCCTTGGAAAAGGCGTTGGGCTTATTAATCATCCACAAGGGGGGCGATTTGGCTGTAAGTTGCAAGGACTTTCTCTGCGTGGTATCACAACCTCACCGAATCTTTTCAAGGCGAAAAGGAGAGAAAAGAAGAAAGAAAAACAGATACTACTCTCGAATGAAGTTGAAATAAGAAAATGCAAGGGGAAAATGCTTTGTCTCGAAACTCCTCACTCGTTCGATGCCGGTGGCCTGTTGTCCTGCCACTTTTCCCCTCACAAGTCACATGACAACCTTCCTCTTCAAACCAATCCGATACTACCCCAGACTTTTTCCATTCTTTTCCCCAGACGAACCCTGGAATCCCCGGAATTCTGACCTTCCCCGCGTTTCCTATTCGTCCGCGGTCCAGCAACCGCTAGGCCGCGTTTAATTATTGCTCTCGTTTTGGGGTGGGTGCAGCGTCCTCAGCCGTGGACGTGCGCCCATTTCGTACCATACTTGACGGAGTTCAGGTAAGGGGTGGTGGGCTGTGCAAGACCTACATTTCCTTTGATTGCATGCTGCCGCCATCGTCCCTATTATGCTACATACATTCCAATCTTGTCATTGTCGGCTTACGCTCTTGAGACTTCTCGCCTACGAAGTCGTCGGCGTCAATGTCGAATCGGTTAAGATGGTAGCTCGTTGCATTTCGCTCAGGATAAGTACCTACCTATCTACGACAGTGTGATCCAAAGGCAATATTTGTTTAGTCTACCTACAGCCCTCAGAGAAGCAAACAGTTAGCGCGATATTTATCCTATGTATTAAGTTCTCGACAAGCTCGCACATAACGGAATATCGAGGTGAGTTGACTGATAAGCTAGAAGGTCTTCCTACAGTGTTCATGTTTCATCGTCTTCGTCCTTCTCTAGGTATGGGGCAAGCGACAATCTGTTATATTAGGGGATTGAAAAATCTGGATAGTTGATACAGGAGATCTAGACCTTGATGTTTTTATATCAAACTAGAAAGACCTATCCCATCAACTAATTCTACTAGTTAAGAGCCTAGAAGCTCTCATGTAGTCAGAACAAAAAGCAGGTCTCGACGAATGTCCCAAAAAAACCCGAACCATAGCTATTCTCCTCGATGCGTTCTTGTCCGCGATCTCGATATGACGGGTCGGTGATTGGTCCTAGTAGACCACGTCGAGGTCGTTCATCCAAAAAACAAAAAAACACCTATCTCCCTTCCTCCCGCACAACGAAACTACTTAGGGGGTACACCGTACTAGGCGATGATGTAGGATCCAAAGACAGCGGACGGCACATCACCCCTGCGAGTTTGTTGCCGTCGAATCAATAGGCCAGTCCTTCTCGCGCGCGGCATGTGTACGGAGCTACTACGGGGATTCGTATAGATATGCGCGTGCATGCGGATCTCCGTCACGCCCTTCAGGCCCGGCGGGTGGAACGAGTCCGGGTCGTGCGGCGCCCAGATGGTCGGGTCGAAATAGAGCTTGAAATCGTCGTTGGCCGGACGCGAGGAGTCGATCGAGGTGGAGGGGGGCTGGTCATTCTGGTGGGAGGACGAGGGGGCTTCGCTCGCTTTGCTGGCAATTGTGGTGTCTTCCTTGGAGGCGTCGGGCTCGAACTGGTCCTCAGAGACAGATTTAGGCCTAGGCGTATCCTGCGAGGGCTCCTCCGTGCAGTGGCGCTCTGCGCCCTGGCTATCGTGGTGGCCTGGAAGAAGTTGTTTCGGTGAAGCGTCGTTGTTTGGAATTTGGGATGTGGGCTGGGCGAAATCGATGATATGGGTGGCAGCAAGGCTGGCTT
Source organism: Hypoxylon fuscum (assembly GCA_022578945.1). Lineage (NCBI taxonomy): Eukaryota > Fungi > Ascomycota > Sordariomycetes > Xylariales > Hypoxylaceae > Hypoxylon > Hypoxylon fuscum. The sequence goes on along the minus strand of MU399896.1, from coordinate 102,754 downwards.
CGATCAACATGCTAGGTAAGAGCTCCTCTTTTCTGATGGAGGGTAGGACTGTGCCGTCTTCGCCGGAATCGCTGCTGTTGGATTCCCACGTCACGTCGTCGTCGTCGTTTTCGACGATGACCAGGCTTTCTTCTTCATCCTCGTCCTCATCCTCTGGCGCCTTGGAATCAGGGGTGGGGCTCGGGAACAACTCCTCTATTACCTTGTCTATTGCGCTGTCTCGACGATAAAGGGCTCGGTCTGGGGCGTTCTTTATCTCATCGGAGGCGCTCGGCAGCGTGGGTCTGTCATTGCTGGGTCTCGACTGGTTCTCCGACGTGCCCCGGACTATCCTCCAGCGTTCCCAACTCCACATGGGAACATCCCGCATTTTCGCCGGCGAACAAGGAATCCGAATCCGATTGTAATAAAACATAGAAGAGGAATCCAAGCAGACGGCTTTCCTAGATATGGTACAATTGCTATGAATATGCTAAGGGGAAAAGAGGCAGGGACCAACAACCAGGCTGACTGAGTGGGCCGCGACCTTCCTTCATCCCACTTCGTATTGCTATTTAATGACACGACGACAGGTAAGCTGTGATTTTCGAGTGGGTTCAAAACATTCCCTTCTATATTTATATATATGTATATGAATAGCCTGGGTCTGTGTGTCAAGAGATAGTTTGTCCTTGACTAGGCCCGTGGTGAGTCAGTCATGACAGTAACTACACCCACTAGGGACGTCAATCGGTTATGTTTTTGCTGTTGAATCTGGTATGAAAAGCTATTTCGGGCACAGTATTCAAAGTCAGATCATTAGTGTGTCTAAGTCCGTCACCTTTCTGCTTTCTTTCACATTGAACAACCCACTAAGTACAAATAGTTGCTAACTACCTAAATAAGTGGCAAATTAGGGTTCATCTGACCTTCCGAGCGGCTATACCATTGCTTATATCTCTTGGTTTAAACTCACGCATTGTTGAAATACGTCTTAAAGCACTAGATGTCACTGGACACAGACTTCGACTTGATGACCATAGGCTTTCGTTCCGAGGCCATGCATCATGCCAAACCTTAGCGCAAACGTGCCATACTCGGATGGCAGTATAACTTTAAAGATACTTAGGCTAGTAGTGAATCAGACGAAGTAATGGCTTGTTTGCCAAGTTGGCAAGAGAAGCCTTATCTGTGCCTTACTGTATTATCTGCGTGCCATGCTCTGGGAAGCATCGTGACTGACGACTCAGTCTGGTTTGCCCCTATTTAGGAAATGACCTCGATAATTCGACAATGCTTTGAACGATTTAACAAACAGGCAAACAAACAGTAAGAGCCTCGGCATAGGAGGTTAACATATTGGCGTGTTGTGCCTTCAATCAATGTATGCATTTTCTAAACACCTACTAAAGATGAAAATAGCAGCCGCGACATTGACGTACCTTCCCTCCCAAGTCCCCTTTCCTCCCTGATCGTCCCCCAGCAACCTATGAAAGGGTTATATGGCCAAATTGCAGTAGAGTTATCAACGCGACGGGGACGGGGACCCGTTAGCCTGCCAGAGGCATCCTGGACCCTTCGGGGACTATGTCCGAATGACGGCAGCGGCAGACAAACCTAGGTACCGGGTTTGGGTTCGGACCGCTCTAGAGAGTATACCTCGAGACTTGTACATTAGCTAGGCATGGTCTGAATTTTTTGGATTTTCTTTTTGTCGATTCATGATACTGTTGAGGCGGAATGTTGGTGCTGGCGTGGTCGTGGGCATGGCCGGGAGCGACAGCTATGCCCGCGATGACGGAGCCGGCTGTTTTATCTCAAGTGGTCAAGTGGCATGACTCGTCGTTCGTCCAACAAAAAGTCCTCCGTAGGTCGTGGATTCAATTACACCCATTAGACACTTTGATATCCAATTGATTTTCTTTCTTGTCTTGCCTCCCTATCTTCTCCCAATACCATTGGCATCCCCTATCAAAAGTAGCCCTCCTTCCAATTATTACAAGGTGATATTTTATCCATAGCCAGCCACACTATTCGCATTGCATCTTTTAGATAGGATTATGCAAGGCTGCTAACAATCAAGTGCCATTAAAAATTATGTAACACATCACATCCTGCAAGCCAAGACTAAATTGAATTTATTTCATGAAAGCAAAGAGCTGTTTCTTGGATGTCTAACAATCTAATTTAAAGCGCAATTCAAGCAATTCCCAGTTTCCAAAACACCTCAAGGTTAGCCTGCGTATCTTCGTCCACGTACTCGTGTGGTGGACGGAGTGTCACGCTCTCCCCGTGGATCTCGGCAACAGTCCCGGTAATGCTTGGGTCCCCGACGAGCTGTGTGACGCCCTTGATGAGAGTCGAATGCGGCGTGATAACCATCTCGTCGAACAGTGCCTTGGTCGGGGCGATTCCGGTTTCTGTGATCAATCATCTCGTCAGCGTATCTTCAACGACATATGGAAAGAGAAGGGGGACAGGGGGAAGAGTACCTAGTACAGCCGGCGCCAGAGCATTAATTCGAATATTCACGCGCTCGAGTAGCTTAGCAAGAGACCTGACCAGCCCGATGATACCAAACTTGGAGGCTGCATATATCGGCGCCACGGGGAAAGGATAGAGACCCGCGTTCGAGGCCGTGCATATAATTGTGCCTCGCGACCCCGTAGAGGGATCCGGCTGGTTCTTCTTGATGTAGTGGATCGCCAGTTTGACGGCTAGAATCCATTAACGGCCCGTCCTGACACGATTTAGACAATACAGCTAGGTAACGAGTCCTTACTGTATATCGTGCCCGTAAGGTTCACATCCAGCGTCCGCAACCTCGGCTGTGACGGCTCCTCCTCGTCGACGAGCGTCAAGCTGCTGACACCCTGCTCCGAGATGCCGGCGTTGGCCATCACCACGTCCACCGCGCCGTGCTGCTCGAAAACTTCCCGGAACACGGTGGCTTGGTTGTCCCAGGACGTGATATCGCACCGCTTGAAGCTGACCGCCGCCTGCGGGTGCTGCGCGGCGACCTCGGCGGTCACCTTGTGGCCCGCATCGGTGTTGACGTCGAAGATGGTGACAATGTGCCCCTGGGACGCGAAGTACTGCGACATCGACAGACCGAGGCCGCTGGCACCGCCCGTCACGATGACGCTTAAGCGCCGGGGAGGGTGGGTTGAGGTACCATTCATTGTGATAGTTAAATGTTGAAAAATTTAAGACGAATGTATGCTGGCTTGGAGACGGAATGTATAGTCTCGAGGTTAGAAGTGAGTTCCGCACCAATCGATCGTCAACCGGGTTGTGGATGCGTACATATACCGACGGGGGCGGCGAAGCTGCGAAGGATGCGGGGAATGTTCAGCCCACAGTCGGTCGGCTAACTTGGACGTCGCAAGTGGATCGTGCTGTAACCGTCATTGCTGCACTCGGTAGTTGAAGGTACATACAAGCGGGGTTTCGCGCGAGAAAATACTCCGTTTAGTGTTTGCGAAGAGCGTGCATCGCGTTATAAGGCCTTGGATGGGAATATGCGAAAGGGGGATTTATCTCACTGTTTATCCGCTCTTGTAGCTGAATTTGGAGATCACACCTGAGTTCCGTCTAGAACTATGTACATATGTCGAGTTCACTATGATCTACTAAACCCGATTTCTCCGAAAAGGGGCGTGAGATCAACCGCGCTGCTTGAGAACGTTCATTTTCAAGATCAAGGAGATGAAGTTTAAAATGAGTTTGAGGATGTTCTTTCATAATGCCCCCCTTTTTAGCTCTCTTACTGAAATTGGAAGGTTAGAGACCCAAGATACTTAATGTTAGCTTGCACCAGGTCGCACAGAATATTCCCATATTGACATAAGTTCTTATTGATAGTTGATAGAATTTTGTATCGTATGGAGATAGAAAGATGCTTCCTCATCCTTAACCCCTTCTAGATTCGAGACGGGCAACGAGGAGCCTCCGAATAAACGTATCTCGTATCGGACCCATGCTTAACACCTGGAGTGTGATCATGATCGTACAACTCATTTGCCGCTGAATTTCTAGCATGGGAATGTATGTCTAGAACCTAGGTGTCTTTCTTAGGCACTACTACCGAGTTAGTCTTGAGGGTTGAAATTGAGGTGCAACTGACAGATTCGTACCTCGATTCTTCTCCCATTGTTTCGGCATGCCCCTAAAGTGACTTTGCAGCTGTTTAGCTGGTCTCGATTCCAGGTCGGCGGAGTCCGAGTTAGTTTGAAGGTCCTCCGTCTTCTTATCGCTACCGGAATTGGTTTGGGTTGCGTTGTCCGACACCGGCTCCGTCTTTTTCGTCTCCTCTCCGGAGGTGGAAGGAACCTTGTTGTCGGCCATTTTGAGTGATTGATCAAAGATGTAGGTAGTTGTAGAGTTTACTTAGGCGGAAAGTGATATTTCGAGAAATAGGTGAGCTTGGTTGGATGGCTTTTATTGAATTAAAGAGAGGGTCTCTGTCATGAATAATTGGATATTGCGCCGCGAGCCGTGACACGAGAGAAACCCCTTATGACGTCATTTTCCGTCTTCCAGATCTGACATGGTATGTGCAGCTTCTCAACATTCACCTACGCAACTTACCTAGCTGCCTACCTGCCTAGGCACCAAAGCGTAAAAATCATGAGTAACAACATGAGTCTCATAATTTCTTGATTTTAGGTGATCAATAAAAAATCAGTGGCTTTCAACACCAGAAGCTACCCACCCGGGCACCTACTCCAACTTAATATAGGGGCGATGGTGGGCATTTAGGGGTCAATCGTCAAATTAGGTCATGATAGCCCCTCCGGAAGCCCACGCTCGGAACCCCCACCTCTCGGATCGTCCCCTGACGTGCTGGTAACAATAACCAAAATCCTGAATAAACTACCCCCTATCGTATAATATTTAAGCAGTATCCTTCAATGCAATGCAATTCTATCTCGATTTACTCTATTTCAGGTCTTTTTGTTTTACTACATAGCATGTAGGGGTACCCAAAAACCCGAAAGTTGACCTGTTATCCTTACCCCTCACACATGCATCTCGCAAGTAGCTAGCTGCCCGTCAAGAACATGGGTAGTATACTAGCTTTCAGAGTCATAGGGCTTCGAAACCGGCCTGTCAGCCTGTCTCAAATGTTCGGTGACTTGAAAACCATTCAGCTGCTTACATGTGGGGTAAATCATCGTACTGCTGTCGCACTCGCTTTTTGCATCCTTGAGTATAGCAAAGCAAAGTCAGACATCAGCTCTCGTAAGACAGTGGAAAGTATTTCAAATTCGATCTCGCCGGCGTTCTTGGGATACTAGTCGCTATAGATTCCCGTTTTCTTTGGCCTAGCCTCTTAGTCACTAACTCAGAACCGCCTCTTTTCACTTTGCGCCCACAGCTGTGAAAATGGAATATAAGGTTGAGACATCTACTGAAGAGCTCCCGGCGCTCCCTGCGGAGGTGACAGCCCAATGGCTGGGGTCTAAATTAGGACACAAGATCAAGTCGGTGTCGATGACACGAACAATATTCGGCACGAATAGCAAGCTATTTTTCTCCATCGAATACGCAGACGATGTGGCCGATACGAGCTCACGGCCCACGCACATATGCGTAAAGGGCGTGTTTGACCCTGTGATGGCAGAATCTCAGCCATGGACAGTGAGCCTGGCGCAGCGCGAGGCCGACTTTTTCACGAAGATTGCGCCAATAATCAAGCACATGGGCTACCCCAAAGGCTGGTGGGGAGGAACGACTAAAAAACAGGGTATTAGCATCATGACGGATCTTACACACGAAGGGTGCACCTTTCCGCCTGAAGCCGCCTCCTACCCGCTTGAGAAGGTGCTGGACGGCGCCGCTCAGATAGCCGGCCTGCACGCCCAGTTTTGGGGCAAGAGCCAGGAGGATTACCCTTGTGAGCCTGAACAGTCTCGTAGGTTTAGAGTGAAACACGACACGACTAACGAATGTGATAGGGATCTGGAACAATTACGACCCGGCCATGACGTTTATTGTTCAGCCATGGGACAGCGTTGTGCGAGAGCCTGGGAGACCCAAGTTGCCTGAGTACCTAATGGATGGAACTCGTGTTAAAAAGGCACAGGAAAAGTACTACGCTCAGCGCAATCCCAAGTTTCGCACACTGCTGCACGGCGATACGCACCTTGGCAACGTTTACTTCACAGCCGAAGGACACACGCGCTTCCTGGATTGGTCGGCCTATCACTTCGCCTCGTGCTTCCACGACCTTGTCTACTTCATGTCGTCTATGCTGAACATCGAGGACCGCCGCGCCCACGAGATGGAAGTGCTTGATCACTACCTGGCGACGCTGCACCGCTTCGGCGGGCCAAAGTTCGACCGCAACGATGAGGAGCTCATGATTGAGTACAAGCGCTCTTACTTGACCAACATCATCTGGCCCGTCTGCGGGTACAGTTTACAGACTAAGGAGCGCGTTGACGCTTTTACCGAGCGCACTATTGCCGCTTGGGTCGACCATAAGGTGATTGAAGTTATAGAGGCGCAACCTTAGACACCTAAGGTTAGTATAAGGGGGGATGTGTCTTTCATAATCCGTAGTTATTAATAGCCACTTCGATACATGTTCAGCATCACCCCCGTGCAACATCCTTGGTGCCTTGTTCCGAAGGTTTCAGGTATGTTCACCAGCCTCTGAGTTGCTACTAGCAATCTCTCGTGGGATTACTTCAATTCAAGGTCATAGGCATGCAAACTGTCCCTTCATTCTAGAAATTGCACCAAATAACCGCCGCTACGACCATGATAGCCTCCAGGAGCACGACAGTCTTCACAGCACTAAAGAGAAATCGCTTAGCTACAATTGACTCCTTCACGGCTCAGCCAGCCGCGACATTGTTATGCGGAAAAGGATCGACAGGGACAGGGTTCCCTAAGAACTCACACAACGGTTCCCATCCGTCTTCCACCGTCCACTCTAGTAGCCTCTCCTTAGGGAAGCCCCCGAATCATGTTGTAATGCTCTAGCATACACGTCAGTAGAATGCATATAGTTTATAGATTGGGTTTACACACCATGGTATACCCATTTGCCATTTCGGACGACACCCGTCTTGATGTTGCCGTCGAGGGCCCGGAAGATGCCCGGATAGAGAAACCTGATGTGCAGGTGCCAGGCCCAGAAGGCTTCGCGACTAAGACAACACAATAGGAACAGCGGCCAAGCGTGTTTACTAGACTATGATGCCATTTGTCGATGTCTTTCCGACGGTTCAGGATAACTTTAGCATCCGGGTAAGCGGCGATTATCTCGGCTGCAAATACAGACCCTGCAGTATCCGTTACAGCAACCGCATGACCGAGCAGGGCGTCGAAGTCAGCAGTAGTTATTTTATCATCTCCGTTGAGGGAGCCAAACCACCTTCAACATCAAAAGTGTGGTTAGTCTTTGTCACTGTAAGAGGGTCCCAGAAGTATGAAGCGCCGAACCCAAAATAGTATCTTACAGCTAACATGCAGTATACAGAAACTCACGAACTTACTTTTTGCGGCTTAATCGAACCCACTGCTGGCAATAATTGGGGTCCTCCAAGATGATATCAAATCCATGGAGAGTGTTGTCATAGCCGAGTTTTATCAGGGCTTGCTGTAAAGACTCGGTTCCCGAACGTGGCAATCCCACACACAATACCTCTCCGGAAGAGAGTAAATATACTCGAGTAAATGAAAGAATCAGCCGTTCAAGTTGAGCCTGAACATGTTGTAATAGATTTCGACGTGAATAACCTAGGTAAATACGGATGCGCCATACTGAACAGGTTCGAAACAGGTGGAAGTTGGTTATTTATATCACGATGCAAACATGAGAGCACCAGGAGACCTATATACAAGCTAGCCACCACGAGCAGGTCCATGTTCATATACATGCAAACCCTTTGCACGGGCTGTCAGCTGATAATCCTAACGACTCTGCTAGACACCCTGGTCCCTGGTGGCTTGAGCCACTCGACTACTAACACAGGGCTAACAGCTATCCCTCGCATCGTTCCTTCATAAAACGACGACAGAAAAAGGATCAGCGTTTGCTCACATGGCTAAGCATATGTTTGGAGAATATGATGATAGGCTGAAGTCGGTGTAAAAGTCCTTCGACTGAATATAAAAGGCGCGGATATCGGGAGTTGTGGATACTTCCACAAACATGTGTTGGTCGTGAATCGATGAGCTGTAGTTCTGCTCCGTAACCTCTGCAGAACTTCTCATAAAAGCTTGGTAAATACTTCCTTTAAGATGTTCCAGAAGTTTACAGAAGTTTGAACCTGGGCTAGGACTGCTCTTGCAGAGAGTGAGCGCGACCTCGTGCAAGAAGATTCGGACCCGAATCCTAATAATGTTACTTTTGTTCATGATACTGATTCAAGTCAAGCGAGTATGAATACGGTACACGTGTCGGCATCTGCTAAGTCTTTTCAAAGAATTCAATGCGCCGTTCAGCGTTTTCTTGTCCTCCGAGGCTCTCGGCGTCAACTAAGAGTTAGCGGAACGGCCGAAGACCGAGAACAGTGATATCATTTCGCACGGAACCCGTTCCCTCAGTCGCGTTGGTCTTACAGAAGAGATGGAGGGAGCAGACCTTCGTCGCTCCATTGTCCAAACATTGGAATTCACAAGAAAACCCTAGGCGCTTTCCCTAGGCGGCCAATCACCAAGAAGGTCTGTTATACGACTCGGTCACCACGAATGAAGACCGTCCTTACTTCGCCGATGTCTCTGGCCGACCAATGCTTATCCTTCCATGTGCGGTTGATACGAATGACGCACGCTTCTGGGGCGGCCAGTCTGGCCCCGGATACACTGGTTCTACTGACTTCTTTGACTATCTCAAGGATGCGTTCGATATTCTGCACCGCGAATCTGACGAGAGTAGGACGATGATGTCGATCGGCTTGCACGCCTGCATTATGAGACCGGGACGTGTCGTGATGACGGGGCGATGTATTGATATACACAATGCATCAAGCTTCAAGGCTGCACTGGTGGAGTGGTGGACAGATACGCTCTGTGGAAAGTGAGTCCATGACAAAGCAACGAGAAAAGTTCACTGCGCGGTAGACTCAGCACTTCCGTTAGTCTTTCTACTACTAAAATATCATCTTTAGAACGCACTCGTAAAGCACAGCGTATTTATGATAATAACTGACTGATTCGTGGACAATTCGCGAGAATCTTTGTTTGCAGGCTGATCACCGCGCCGTATTGATGGTGCCTGGACTGCTGAAGACGAGGAACACGATTGCGTGGTAATCCCCTGATTTCACCGCTAGCGATGGCGTTAAGCATGCGCTAATGATCCAGCCAGCGGGGTAATAGGTACCTACATACTGTAGAGTTGGCGTAGCCATCTGCTTTTCTGTTTCTGTTATCACCCAGGTAACGTTGAAGTGGCGGTATTAGTTGGGACGACGTGATGGACCATCGTCCGAAAAAAAAAAAAAAGATTGAGCATGGAAGAAACCATTAGCAGGTGCCTCTTGGGGATGTTTATCTGAATTACCTGTCAATGAGGAGAGGTACGCCGCACCACATATGTTTTGAGATACCATCGCATCAAAAGACTTTCCTCAGCAGCCATCACGTACTCTTCCTGCTTATTCTCATTTTTATCATTAAGAGACCTAACGCCACTGAACTACTCACGCTTGGCAATTAAAACAGGGCAAGTTCCAGAGTGCGCACAGACCATTCATATTGCTAACTCGTGACGACAGTCTCAAATTTCTACCAAGCCTCATCTCAACGCAATCCAGCTTGAAAAATCGTTGTGTATGGCCGTGCTTCGTGAAAGCGTAACTAGGGACTACTTCGGGCACCGATCTGCGGTTCTGCGTTGCATGCAATTCTCCCCCCTCGACTAATGCTTCGCCGTCTCTGGGCAGGGCCGCGAGGCCCTGCCGGTGCCAGCGCCAAGTTTTCTTCCAGATTCTGGTCACAACGGCAGGTTCATCGTCAACCATTTTTCACACACAACGCCACAACACGCACAAGAAATGGCCCAAGAACGTACCAGTCGAAATCCAAGGTCTTGCATGCATCGCCAAGCAGCATATATGGCTCCATATTTATGTCGATCGCCATGCTAGTCACCGACGAGAATATGAGCTACCCAGAGCGACAGGAGCTCGCTCTCAAAACAGTCTACAACATCATCTTCGAGCAAGACGAAGAAGCCAAGCTGAAGCGCTACTGGGAGACCGGAAGATGGCTACTCGCGACGTACTCGGGTACCGAGGTCCAGGATCATGGCTACCTGCAGGCAGCTCCGGATTCCGGGTGGGGCGACGACGACCTCGAGGCCCGGCTAATGACGACGCCGGATCCCGACTTCCCCGGCACCACATTCATCTTCTGTCAGGCGGTGCTTTACGATTTCGAGCCGTCGGAGGTGTACATCGCGCAGCACGGCAACCGCGCTACTGACGCGGCGGAGGCCATGCTGTCGGCGTTCGAGTCTTTTGCAAGGCATCAAGAGGGGCCGGTGCGCGGGGTGATTCTGCTCATGCAGCCAAACGGCGATTGGAAGAGCCTTTATTTCGACGGGAAAAGATGGATTAACGTCGTTTACTTGGAGTGGCAGACCCCCGCCACTCTGGGCTACGAATCATGACGACTGTGGCGGTAGATTCGGCCCCGCGATTGTTTTTTCTGTTGCGCTATGATGCGAGAACCCCAAGAGGTGATGTTCATAGAGCTTACCTGTAGCATATTCCCGACCGGTCGGTTTGCGTGGTGCTTTTCCGTACCAAGAAAGGATTTGCGAAGGTTCATACATAGAACCTAGGCTAAAAGGCGAGTCTAAAAAGTGACGGCGTTTATATATCCCAATAAAACAGATCAATTTACTCTTACGCAATAGCTGCCGAACAATACTCACTAGCAAGTAGTGAGGTCTACACAACATGAAGGCATACAAGATTAGGTATTTTGGACTGCGAATACAGCACCTGTGCCAAGCCACAACCCCCCAAAATGAATTCGGGTACGCAACTGTCGTCTCGCATAGTCACGATGCTCCAGAAGTTTCCGTAATAAGTTTATAAGGTCATTACATGATTTGTTCCGGTGATTAACATTAATAATTAAGAATGGACTACGCTAATCCGATGGTTCAGTAGCCATAGAACCCCGCTTTCCACGATGAACGGGTGTTGTAGGGGATACGAGATCCGACGAGGCATCCCCTCCTTCGTCCTGCCAGCCCATGGTGCCTAGTGTGGACACAAAGGGCGAAGGAGGCTCATTATCTCTTTCTCTTTGATCGGTCGAGGGCGTAGTGCCCACTGGGGATACTCGGTCCGATCCCGTCTTCCTTACTTCGCTGCCTCCTAGTTCGTAGTAGACTGGGGCCACCTTTCTGTCCTGCGGAGGTATGGACTCCCCGTGCAATTGGTACACCTGCTGTGAATTTCCATCGAGTTCCGTCTCCGGTCTATCTGAATATCGGTCTGCACCACTTCCGCCGTTGCTCTCGGCATTGCTCGGGCTGGTGCCGATAGTTTCAGGTGAATAATACTTCGGTCCAGGTGTGGGCGGGGCGTTGTGCACCGGGCCAGTCATGACGGATGCATCCGGTCCTAGTGGGGATACTGCGTACGCCGCCTTTTTCCGGTGACGGCGAATGAGTAAGACGATGAGTGCGGCAACAATGAGGGCGAATACCACCGCCCCAATCACGATACCGGCTATGGCACCGCCGCCAAGGGACGAGCTACCGCCCGGAGTAGATGAGGAAGTATAGCCAGAGTCCTTTGATGAAATGGTCACTATGTTCTCCTCGGCACCTTCGTTCCAGACACATGCCGAGACATTGAAAGTGCCTCGCTCGTAGTCGGCTGTGAGATAACTACAAGGAGTGTTAATAACACCTAGAATCAACAAGTGTACGGTGTGGGTCAGGATCTCCTCACGCTTCTTGTAAAAATACACGGCCCAGCGTGTATTGTGTTTCGTTGGCTGCACGTTTCAGCGGAAAATAGTAGTTGGTGTCGTTGACGAAAGGAGACTCTGCCGTGAGGTCAAACGCTCCGTAGGGAAGAACAACAGTCACAGCATCTCCGCCCTCGGTCACATCAGAGAGCCTAAAAGTCACCTCCGCATCCGAGTTAAGTAGTGTGGTATGGTGAGTATCATTCACCAAGTACAATCCACTGGTGCTGTCGAAAGTCAACCCGAACGCCTCCTCAAAGGCGTCACACACATTATCTGGAAGCCAGAGATTGGGATCGGTCGAGTCGATGAAGATGTGGATGGGATCGGAGAGGAGATCGACCGAAGTCGATCCACTGTAGCTTATGGACTGGAGAGCAACAACCAAATCACGTGTGACATCGCCTGCCATGGTGAAAGAGGCCGAGTTCTCCTTAAATCGGGACGTGTCGTACCCAGAGAGTATCAATTGGCCGTACACTTGCTTGAGACCTAGGTTGGAACGAGCATGGGATTAGAGAATGAACATATTGTGAGTTATTTTCAACGTTCACCTACGGTATTTAGCGCCAGCTGTATAACTCCAGCTTAAGCTTGGGATATTGTGCTGGTCTTTGAGTGTTGTAAGAAACGACGACGAGGAGTAATTCCCTATCGAGCTAAAGTTCACCGGTTGGTTGTTGAGTCCAAATATTCCGCTATGAGTGTTCTCAGGTTAGGAACAGTCTACAAGCACTGAGTAGAGAGGTAACAATGTCATACAGATAGAAAGGATAAGCGGTTGCGATGCCGCCGACTGTTTGGTTGTCGAGTTTGGGTCCTGTAAGGCCAAGACCAAGAGTTTCTGAGGCGAACTCAGTTCTTTGAGAATAACCAAGATTCGCCTCGAGACCAACTCCATTTTCGTTAATCCCAAAGAGGCCCAATTCGTTCCAAGTCGAAGATTTATTAGGGTTGAATAAGGTACCCCTGGAGACTGCGCAATTCGCCGGCACTGTCTCAAATACAGACGTCGTGCAACCGTAATCTGACAAGACGACCATTGACTCTGGAGATGCCGTAGATACAAGTACTCTAACGACTTGTTCTGGGACTCCAACTCGGAGGAAAAAGCTGCTCCACGGACCATCATTGCCCTCGCTTGATGCTATGTTAGCAGACGGCACACAGCCAATGGGGTAGAGTTAGGTACCTACAAATATTCACTGGGTTCAATCACAACAGCAGTATCCCCAGTTGCCCAACATCCTAAGATCCATGAGAAGACGAACGCTAACACCGCCCCAGTATAATACATCTTAATAAGGCGTGAAAAGGCACAATTTGTCGAAGAAGCATTTGCGCAGAGGCATCATGGTCAATGCCAGTAGTTGATGTGTAGCGATTCGCGACCGGATTACTTTTCATTTAGACATGAAAAACATAACAATGTAGACTTATTACATTACTGGCAACATCATTCTGTTGTATCCGGACCATGCCAATTCCACGATCTAGACCTATCACGTTGATGAATACCCCTGTAGCTCCCGAGTCCAGTAGAATAAATAGTGAAAGCTTGGGTCGATAGACGTCATGACTAGTCCAACCCCTGAACCGGCACCACGTAGTGGCCAATCGCAGTAAACTCCAGGGGACCCTTGCATGTACAGCAAACAGGCTTATATTCAATATGTCATTTTCGATTCTCGATGGCCGTTGCCACGCGATGCTCGTACCTTACCTTAGCTATGGCTTATTGTTGTTCCTTCAATAAAACTGTGAGCGGTCTGCTGTTTTCTTTCGGTTTTTTTTTTTCAATGATTCTACGCTAGCCTTTTTCTAAGTAATTCAGTCGCTTATTATCCGAGGTCCATCCTCGTACTGCACTCGTTGTCTCTCGCTCGTTCAAGTCTAAGTTGTGGTTGTTGCAAGAGTTGTAGCTATGTTGCCCACTTTGAGGTTATTGGTGCCTTTCGGGCTACTGGCTCTAGGCGTGAAGAAGTCGTACGGTAGTGGTATGTATTCAACCTCGACTTAGTGTTTTAGTGCTATTGCGGCTAACACATTGAAGCTATTCAAAAACACTACCCCTACTACAATATATCAAGTAGCAGTGTAACTACTAGTGAAAGCTATAATGTATCAAGTAGCTGTACAACTACTACAGAGTTACCGCCAATCACCGTTTCATCTACAACAACCCTCACTGAAACAGACTGCTCGAGCAGTGCTACTACTATAAGCAGCATCATCACAAGTACAACTACTACTACATGCAACACTACCACAATCAGTGTGCCGTCAACTTTCATACCGTCGACCATCACTCCAACTGTCGTACCAACTATCACCACATCGCCGGTGTTTTCCTCTTATAGTACCACAGTTCCCCCAGTTTACAACCCATGTCCAACAACATGCAGCATGTAGGTTTTCTATCCACCTCGAGAACGATCTTGTAAATGTGGTCACTAATACTTTCAAAGTTATGCCGGAACTGTGAACCTATTCTTCTGGCCCACCAATAATGACTACTCGTACCCGTCCACATATGTGGACACGGCGCTCGACTACACCTTGTATGAATACCTCTTATTCCTTTCTCTAACTCACCCGCTAACTTGTTTATTAGCACATCGCCATCGGTGTACATGGTTATAAACACCATATATGGCTACAACACGCTCGGCAGAGCGGGTCCCGCTGCCTCGAGTCCAATATTCGCCCTCGACCTGGACCAGGTCTCTTCGATAGTTCCCGGCAGCGGAGCCACACGACAGCTCTCACTGAGCGACCTGGGCACCGACTGCCCTCAATCGCTAGACCCCTCAGAAATAGCGACGAAGGCGCCTGACGGACGGTGCGACCCTAGCCTCGTGGCTCCGGATGTCGTCAAGTCGTGGGCTTTGCCGTGCAATGCATGTGGCAAATTCGGACTCTTCGACCCCCCGTATGCCGTGCCTACTCTTGATGGAGGCCTCATAGGGACCACGACAGTCACGCCGATTGAGGAGACTACTGCATCAGCTACCCCGACTACTACGCCAGCAGCCACTGGCGCGTCGTCTACTGCCGTGACAGCAACTGCTACAAGCACGCCTGTGCCAGTCCCCACGGAGTCTTCCGCGGCGTCTTCCGCGGAGTCTCCCACTAGCACTCTCGTTCCGGTCTCCCCGGCATCTTCCACAAGCACCCCCATTCCCGTTACTTCGGGAACTCCCACAATCACCACCAGCGGCTCAACTACCGTCTTGTCGCCAACAAGCTCAGGCTCCGAGTCAGCTCCGACTACGGTAGCAACCGCGTCGGCGACAAGGGTAAGGGGTACACTCACATGTCTAGTGCTCAGCTTTTTCGTGTCGATAAGCTTGATGTAATGTAATGGATTCGAAGAATACGAAGTAATGTGTAAATTTCAAGCGGTATCGATCGCTTAAAGCGTCCCGAAACTCATTGGTATATGGATCACGATTAGAATTTTGGGGCGTCGCTAGGGACGCAGCTGCTCGGGATTTGCCTTAATAATGCCTATTCCAGGGCGATCTTCCCACTTAAACTTCTTGCCATACAGGCTTTGCGCCAGTACCTTAGTACACGAATTAGATAGAGCTTGGTTTATAATTCGAACACGAATGGACTTGGGATGCCATGAAAGCTCTAATTATGCTTGACGAGGATAAAGAATAAATCTAAACTTTCTACATTGCAAGATGTAAAATGTTGAAATAGACGTAGTAAAATTAATTAGTGTGGGGTGCCCACCAGCCACCCAATTCTGACAAATCGTTATTCCGATTAAACTCTAGGAATTGGACGTACGAAGTCCGATAGCCCAAAATAAAAAAAAAGTCAAAATAAATTGTAAATGTTTTATTGCGATTTTTAGTTACTAATAAGGATACATTTACATACGATGAATTACAATCAAATTCTAGAATGAAGATGTGGTACGATGGTGTCTGCTGACTTATTGTGGCGGTGCGCATCGGGCACTCATGCATTTGACATTTTTTTTTTTCGGTTTTTCAGCTTTCGGTGTCATGGTCATGAACTTCATACGAATAGAAATTACACGATATAGGTAGGATCAAGAATCTTATTTCGCGTAAATAGGTAGGTACGTAGGTAGGTTAGTTGAGTATGGACCCATTTAGTGTATTAGGCTGCGCAGCAGCAATTCTTCAGTTTGTGGAATTCTCGGTGAAAATAATAGGGTCTACTCACGAGATCTACACCTCGCAGAGCGGCGCCGCGCAAGAAAATATTCGCATCAAAGAGGTTACCGAGAGGGTGAAGCAGCTGAGCCAGCACCTCGAGAACAATGTAGCGCACCATGTCGGCGGGTATCCTTCACGGACATCCAATGTTATCGTCAACCTCGCACAAGATGCTCAGAGCCTAGCGGAACAGCTTTTACGTTGTATAGACTCTCTTAGCATTGGCCGCTCGGCTCGGTTCCAGTCTTGGGAGGCATTTCGGAAAGCGCTGCGCGGGTACTTGCAGGCAGATCATATTAAGACATTACAGATACGTTTAGATGAGCTGAGAAGCGAGTTGATGCTTCATCTAATTACCATGATCAGGTAGGTTTATCGGATAGTTACTACGGTTCCTCGAGAGTATGGGATACCGGGCGCCTTCTAGGTGGTCACTAACAATAATACAGTGATAATCAGTCTATGTTGCACAGGTCTATTTACGACGTGAAAGAGACATGTCAAGCTATGCGGGTTGACAATATCGAACAATTTTTGAGACTTCACGAGGACCTCTCGAAGAGAGTAAAAACACAAGGCATCGAGCTTAAATGTCTGTTGGGTGATATACAACGGCAGATAGCCCCATCACAGTCGACATCTCCAACAGAGAAGATTAGAGAACATTCCACAACCGTACAAGACTTGTCCTTACTTGTAGTGGAAGCTTCAAAGTTCACTCCGAAATTGATCAAAATTCTTGAGAGTTTGAGATTCACAGAAATGCCTTATCGACATGATAGTATCCAAGAAGCACACAGCAATACGTACGCCTGGATATTCGATGAGAACGAATCACCGTTGGCGAGATGGCTTACTGGCCAAAACGGCATTTTTTGGGTGAATGGGAAGGCCGGTTCGGGTAAATCGACTCTATTCAAGCATCTTGTTCATGACCCTAGGAGTAACTACTTGCTTAATCAGTGGGCAGCTGGAAAGAAGCTATCAACAGCCAGCTTCTTCTTTTGGAACCATGGAAATCGGATGCAGAAGTCATGGAAAGGTCTCCTCCAAAGCTTGTTGTTCCAGATTCTTGGCGCCTGCCCAGATGCCGCCGACAGAATCTGCCCGACAAGATGGAATGAAGTCGTTGATCTACATCAACCACCTCCGCCGTGGAGATCCGATGAGCTTGTTTCCACCATAGAACGCGCTTTTGCCGAGACTGCCGACTCCTCTCGGTTTTGCTTCTTCATCGATGGCCTTGATGAATACGAGGGAGACGACCACTTTGAGCTAATCAGTGGAATAGAGCGACTGCAGGGATCCATGTCGGCAAAATTCTGTGTCTCGAGTCGGCCGTGGAATGTGTTCGTGACGAATTTCGCGATCGCAAACGTCCCAACGTTGGTGTTAGAAGAAAGAACCCGGGAGGACATGGCAGAATATATTCGCGGGACGCTGGAGGAGGACCGCCGCTTCCTACTACTCAAGGCGCGGGAAGACCGCGCACATGAACTGGTTACGGAGATTATCGAGAAGGCTAACGGCGTGTTCCTCTGGGTCTTTTTAGTTGTTCGAGAACTGCTACGGGGCCTAAATGAGGTGGATGACTTTTCGACGTTGAAGAGACGATTGAGGCGTCTCCCGGATGACCTCGAGAAGTACTTCCAGCACATGCTCAATCAGCTGGACAGGATATATCAAGAGAAATCCGCTAGAGCACTGCTTGTCGCGGCTGCTGCTTGGAGCTCGCCGCCTATCGATGTTCTTTTCGGTATACAATACGGCACTTCTCGAGCTGAATTTTGTCGTATGGCAGAGGTGCAAGCAATAGATGGCCCGCAGCGCGAGAAACTTTGCAACACGGTACAATTCCATCTAAACAGTTGGTGCCGCGACTTACTAGGAGTCTCCAGAGGAAACGACTATGACCGCGTAGAGTTCCTCCACCGCACCGTGAGGGACTTTTTATGCACAGAGGATATCTGGCGATCGCTAGGGAAGAGGGCGGGGGCCGATTTCAACCCGCGCCTGGTGCTGTGCCGTGCATCTCTCGCACAGATGACCTACCATGTTCACGTCACCTTAGACCAAAACACCAGCTTAAGTTCCACCCACCTTTTCAAGAATATTGTGCTCCAGACGATGTACTACGCGGTAGAGGTCGAGAGACACGACGAGAGCAGCCCAGTCGACGAGCTTGACGAGCTCAACCGGCTGTGTAGCCGACTGCGTTCCTCGTCATGGACGAGTATGGTCTGGAACTATACGAACCCAAAAGTAGACGATTTTATAACTGCTGCGGTGGCATGTGGTGTGCAGTTGTACGTGCAGGAGGTGTTGCAGAGGCAACCGGAGAAGCTATTCAGGAAACGATCCAAGTGCCCGCTGATTGACTTCGCATACATTGAGGATGCGCTACAGGACTTCCCTACAATCTTTGACAAGCCCTCTGCCATGGTAAGATTACTCAAAGACCAAGCTATCCACTATGATAATAAAGCCGAAGAGAGACGGAAGAAGCATAGTCTATGGCGTTTTATAAAACCTGGAAAAGGGATGACTGCAAAGGAAGAAATGCAACGCGGGAGTCGTGAAATTACCTTTTGAATGTAACTAGTAAAGATTGACATTTTACAGAATATGAAGGCTTCACGGGTTTAATAATGTACCTTCAAGTCAGAAATTATTATCCTAACATAAAAATGCAAATTAATAAAAATTCTGCTGCCTGACCAGGGGGGTTGGATTCCTGTCTTCTTTCGGCGCTAAAAGGTGTTGCGAATAGGGGGGTCAGGGGGTCAGGGGGTCTGGCCCCCGTTCTATTGAGTGATTCCTTCAGCTCTTTCTGCTGTTCCAGTTGCCTATATCAGGCAAATTTTCTAATGTACATGACTAGATCACCGAATAACTTATGGTAAGGAAACTCCACCTCGTAGTATTCATTCTCAATCATTTTAACCACCCTTGAGGAAGCAGGGTCCGCACTGCAACTCGTTAGATCTTAATTCAGGGGTAACAGTATGGCTTTTGCTCACCACAGATGTAAGTTTTTTCCTTTGTCCCATATGATTATACCTGGACGACAGATGTCTGCTACGATTTGCTTTACCGGTATATCGGGGTTAATTGACACGATGATGCTGGACTCGTCCAATACCAAAAATGCTTGCGGATCGTCGAGAATGGTAAAACCCTCAGGTCTTAGAACATCCCTATCCTTTTGCGTATACGCCGGGTCTTGTACGTAACGTTTAGACGTCACTGATAAGATTCCACGCTGGAGCAGACTGGAATGAAGAACGGAGGCCAGCGCATGCTGAATCATCCCACTGTCACATACTTGAGGCCCTAGAATGAGGGGCCCTAGTGCAAGGGCAACAATTTTATCGAGGACGAAAGGGACATTTAGCGTATTGAGCGCCACTTGAAGCCGCTCCTGGTACTCGCTTGCTCTTAGTTTCTGCTCTACATCCTGGAACGCTCGGCATAAGTCTTCCGTAGAAGACACAGGCGATTTATCCTCATATTCGGGGTCAAAATCTATCTCTCTGGTACAGGCCGCAATTTCCATGGGAAGGTATGCAGTCTGAGGGAGGAAAGACAGTATATCTCTGCGGACTGTGAGACTTTCAATCGAATGGTAGAAAATAATCCTGTCATCCAGCTTAGTTTAGAGAAGGGATGGTTGATTAGATCCAGAGTCGGCCTACCACGTCGAGCCTCCATGGTGTTGATTATTAGATAAATTAGGACTTGGAGGAGCAACAAAAACTTTATAGTCGGCCCCATTGATACCCTTCAGTATGATCTCTCGGCCCTTTGATGCCCCTTTCTGGAAAACGTCAAGTTCATCGCCGACCTTCCGTATGGCATCTTTCGTGAACAACGGGGTATTATCATCATAGATAGTCTGAATCTCGCGTATTATTGAGTTCATTTGCGCGACTTCTTCTTGACATTGCTGTTGCTTGGTATTTACCGGTCGAGTGTAGGGTCCCATGATGCAAATACCAAATCGTCCACACTTGGTCAGTTAGCGGAGCAGGCAATTAAATCGTGTATTCAATAAGGTGTTTAAGAATGGTTCTGCAAAATATGGAGTAAATAGAGTAAGAAAACAGGGAAATAATTGATAGAAATGCAAGTCTATGTGCACTACAGATGCGATTAAGCATATATCTTAGGTTACAGCTTACAAAGATAACGTTCTGGACTATGCATGCTCAAGGAATAGGGTTGCATCAACATGAGTTAGACTCTTATGCTAACCACTGGATTGTCCTGGATATTTGTCGGCGGGAACGCTCAAGACTTGGCTGGCGTAAGGCAAGGGAGGTTTCTACGACACTTTGATGCATTGCTCCTCTAAAGACGAACGCCGGTAGCAACCAATCTCGAGAAGGGTTGGAAGGTCATTATATGTAGCCTAATGGCTGACAAGCAAGAGACGAAATTAATTACCTACGGAACAACTTACGTACCTGTTAAAGAGACTAGAATCTTATGTGAACATACTGTAATTATTACTGCTATGCCGCATAGGCATCATTTGTATGCAATGAGACTTATATGCTACTTAGGTACCTAGGCTGATTTTTTTGCAAAACACTCTACGATCCCACTCAGACTAGATCAACTTATCTGAGATCAATTGAAGCAACCACATACCCGGCAAGGTATCGTTCCGAAGACCTCGTCGAGATTGAGCTTGGTGCCGCAAGTGTAACAATCGGGTGCCGTTGCGCAGCCAGCCATCCCCGTCCTCCTTGGTCTGGTTCGCTTGCTTTCCTCTCCGGAGAGCTTCAGCTTGGACCAATCCGTGTCATGGGTATACCAAAACTCGTCGAGCGTGAAGGTATCTTCGCCCTTATTTTTCTTGTTCTTTGCTGAACTTACTTTGGATCCCTTCTTATCCTGCTTCGCATTGTAGTCATGGCTGTGTGAGGCGGTAGCCTGTGCCGCGTTAGCAGTACTATCAGAATGAGACCGCGACGGTACATGTTGGCCATTCTGGTAGGACTCGAAATCAGACGACGGCACATCCCGTGGTGTCGAATAGCTGTAGATACTCTGAGCCTCGGAGGCTTCGTGCATCTGCGACACCCAATCCGAAGAATCCATTGTAGATACGTTTCTTTTTATATAAACGGATGCGAGTAAACTTGAAGTAGTGACTCACGGCCTGGACCCCTTGGATAGCTTAACTTTCACCACAATACGAGAGCAACGCGGTAAGTCTTTTGACTTTGGATGATTGCTTTCGCTTGGAGATTTGATGGAGGACTGGAGATGGTGCAGGCTCTATGAAGGAAGGATTATAATTATGTGAACAACAGGCAATTGCCATCTTTGTAGTGAATGAAAGATGTGTTGAGTAGAATAGAACACAATGCCTTTTTAACCGGTGGTGAACAATTGCGTTGTTTTAGGTACCTAGACACATGATAAACATGTGCTAAGTCTTTGTCACTCTCACTACTGGTCAATGCGATTGTCTTTCCATAGCCCCTTTCACTCTGTGAGGCAGGCAGTCTGAACCATTAAGAACTTTGCTTTGATGTATAAGATTTTGGTTAGACAAAAGATGCTACACGTTAGACCCTTCGCACAGCTAGCGGCATTGAACAACATACAAGAAACTTGCTTCCAACCTTGGGGCTCATTAAAACTAGATAAAGAAATGTACTTTTAGTATTTGATATTTACATGACAAGGATCATAAGCTTGATATACGTCGTAAATACATCATAAATGGTTAATTATTGCTAGTGAACGCGATGATCGAGCTTGGGAACACGTTGACATTGTTGGAGTAATCCGCAAGCTTGGTCGTGTCGCGGTAGATCATGCCGTAGGCACCGACAGTATTCAGTCCGTAGATCCAGAAGGTCTTGGTGCTCGCCGAATCGTACTGCACGATGCCTGTCTGGCACAGCGAGCTCGCGCCCTTGGCAGAGCAGGCCGTGCTGAAGTTGTTGAAGAAGGAATACAATCTGAGGTCAATTAGCACCATCAGCTAATCGGATGGGATCAAGCAGGTAACTTACCCAGCACCATATATGAGCACGTTCTTGCTAGCGCTGACCCTAAGTCCCCATGCCTCAGAGCAGGTGCTCGGTGACGAGCTTTGGGGGCACAAGATGTCGAAGTTAGGGTCGTCAATAGTAGTGTTGAGAGGGAACGGCTGTCGCGCACCCGGGTTCGGCTGATGGTACGGTGTCTCGGTTTGAATCTGACCCGCGAAGATGTTCTGCGTGTTACTGAACTGGTACTGGTAGCGCACATGATGCTCAACACTAGTGCCCACGAGCCAGAGCGTGCCGACCGTAGACTCTACTAGCAGACCGCGACCAGCATAGACCTTGATCTGCGTCAAGGAGGCGTTATCAACATCATGATCCGCCACCCACAGCCATACGTTCTCCGCGTAGAGGCGGGCTGCCGTCTTGGAGACGTGCATAGAAATGTAGCCGGCAATACAGTTGCTGTTGACGGTCGTAGATGTTGGCGTGGACGGGCAGTTCGCAAGAGACAGATTAGATCCGGTAGTTCCCCCGATGCGGGTGTGAACGTCCCACATTCCACTTGGTGAGCTTGCTGGCGAATTAATGTTCCATCTAATGAGAATGGCGCCGGCCTGAGCACCTTGGGTCGACACGATCATGTCGCTCCATTCGACCGTACCGGAATCCCCAGCATTGCCGATCTGCACTACCACCTGAGGCGCATTTATGTTGGTGAAGAATGAACCGCTCGACATGATCACGGGATAACCTTCGCCAACAATCTTGCTGCCTGCCGGGATTAGTAGAGTCTTGGTCACCTTGTACGTTCCAGCATCGAAGTAGACAACCTTGCCGGCGCTGGCGGCTGCGGTTATGACCTTTTGCAGGGCTGCGGTATCATCCGTTGTACCATCTCCCTTAGCGCCGCCGGTACGGACAGAAGAGAAGGACGACGAAGCTAGAGTGGCATAGGAGGGCTTCGATCGCTCGTAGTATTTGCCGCTGCTCACGAGGACAGCTGGACGAGTGGGAGGAGTTATCGCACCAGCGGTGGTCTTAGGGCCAGTGGGATTATACACGTTGCCACTCACCCAGCTGGCGATAGTCGTCGAGCCCGTGGTACCTGCAAGCAGGGTGCTCTTGGTCGGTCCGTACTGAATCGCGGTCGGCACGTTTTTTAGCGCAACATTCTCGATCGCTAGACTACCTCCTGTCGTTGGCGTGGACTTTGTGCTTCGTGAAATATTAAATGCGATCTTGGTGTTCGTGAATGAACTGTCGAAGAAAGTGACAGATCCAACGGTTTCGCCGCTTGAATCACGAGTGGCCATATCAAGACCAACTGTGCAGTTATCTACTACATGTTAGCTCTCTCTGGTTGAATGGAAGGCTGAATCTTCAATTGCTGGGCGCATCTAGGGATTTGGAGGGGTTGTCCCCCTTTCCAGTGTACGCCACCTTATAAGGAACATTTATCTTGGCCACTTACTATCTTTCAGTTAGCACACGTAGAGATAAAGAGGGTATGGCTGCTTGGAATGGGTCGCTTTTTACATACCTAACGGAGATACTCTTGTAAGTCCAGCCCCAGTCCCAGAGCTGGTAGATAGCAGTGACCGCATTGTTGATTGTGAGATTGCGCACAGTGAACTGCTGGTTGCCGAAGACAGCACCATACAGACCGCCATTAAACACCAAGTCACTTAGAATACCACCGGATCCTTCCTCTATGAATACACCTTGGTGTTTTGTTCCGGAGTTAGTCGACATTTTAAATACGATGTTCTGTAGGCTCGTCGCTTGAGCCGTGGGCCAGTGGATGCCAGTGGCCTCGGTTGTTGCCGGGATAGAAGTTAGATCAATGACGAAGTTTCTAACCTGACGCCAGAAGATATTCGTCGATCCGTATGGTAGGACGCCGCCAGATTGATATTGAGCACCATCGATGACACCAAGTCCAGTGAAACCAGACTTGGCTTTCAGGACGGGCATATCGTTCGGGTTACCGATAAGATTGGTGGCATAGTAGCTAACAATCGAGGAAGAAAGTAGATAAGTTCCAGCGGGGAAGTAAACGACGGCGTTTGTCGTGCTCGATGACTTGCAAGATCCCGGAGCGCATCTGCTGCCGTCGCTGATCGCTTTGTTAATGGCGGCTGTGTCGTCGGTAACTCCATCTCTGTCTTGATCATTAACACTTCACCTAACGAAGCGCATTAGTTATAAGGTACTCATACCCTTTTGCCCCATAGTCCTTAACATTGCGGTAGACTTTATAAGTTGCCTTGTTGGAGTTGAAGGCCGATATCCCTTGGTGTGAAATTGTTTCGTACCAGTAAGTGGTGGTTGCTCGCTCTTCGATCTTCCGAAAGGAAGATCGTGGTTCGTGTGCTGAGCTTAGGCTCACCGGTAGAGAATCATCAGCTGTCGTTGAGCCATAGTCGCTAGTATATGCACTGAATTCTGCTAGTTGCGCGCTCACTGCACTTTGCACCTCTGGAATCACCAGTATCTCTCCCAGTGTGACCGGGAGGAGTAGAGCGACTACCACGAAACCACGCATATCGAATTAGGCGATGCTGTCGACTGCTAAGGCTAAAGAACGTACCTACCTGAGCGCGACGTATCGCTGATGGAAATAGTTGAATCTACATAACGTCGGGCGTACTAAGTTTTATTACGTACGAGCGAACTCTATAGCGCTTGACACCATAGATGACCGAGGCATTGTGACGCGCACCGCCAGAGTCATGATTAATAGCCCAGAGAATGAGAGCGATCGAGACCCAGGAACAATCTAGTCCGTGAAGCTGGAATGTGTCCCGGTCGCGAATATGCTTGCCGGAAAGGTCTTAGATTTGGCTTCAGCTGAGAATGAGCTGGCCATCTTCGTCCAAAGGGGCTAGATAAGTTGAATAGCTGTGTTGAATCAAGCCTAGATGGTGGATTTAGCGCTGTTTAGAGCCGGAGGCTCGAATGCACTAACATAGGCCTAGGTTCTAGAGCTGTAGAAGCTGGAAGACGGATCCCTGATTGCCTAGGTGTAATTCAGCTCCGCGTAATGAGGTGCAGTGCTAGAGATGCGCTTGCAATGCACCTAAAAGCTGCTGATTCGCATAGTCCGTCGATTCGATGTTCATTTATCTCATGAATGGCTGCTGCAGGGTCCACGCGTTAGAATTTCGCAATCTTGATCTGATGTTTTCTTTTAACTACTAGCCAAAACCAAGAACATCTGTGGCTGCACTAACACATAAGTAGGTACCTACCTTAGGTCTAGTGTGTAAATGAAGTAAGCGTTTACAGTATAAACAGCGAAGGATACCTCATTCATTCTGGATGGGTGGCCAATACACCAGGCATCTAATGTTAAAAGTTCTGTGACTTCTACTGATCTATTCGGGCCACCCTTAGTTAGCAAAGCGCGGGGGACTTGATAATTCCTTTATTTTCTTAGATGTCATGCCAAATTGAAATAAATTCCGGTCCGTTATGGGCCGCATGTTCTAGGTTTCCGAAGAGAAATAGGCTCTCTAGGGTCCGTTTCAACGCATATGATACAGCAGCTCAGAACCCAATCATCGCACAATTTTCGGCTGATGACTTCGAGTTAGGTGTCCATTACAAAGGGGCCGCGACTTTAAACCACTGGTACACTGTTAACCGTTATCTCAGCACATTTTTCTTTTCCAATCTTAACGAGATGTCATAATTCAATTCAATTGTAGTTCATTATGTGAAACTGGAGAAATATTTAAATGGTACCTCATAGAAGAGACACAGGGAAATCCGCGGCACGGATCAACTTCGGCTAAAGTGACGATCAAGAGGGGGGCACTCGTACTCAGCCACTCTATGTTCGTCCACCGTCTCACATTCAACGACTTCATGCCATCAATTCGAATTATCATGATGCTAGCTAGTACAATGATGTAATACGTTTTTAGTTATCATAACCTACTTGTAAAAAAGATATTTGTTCATCTACCAACTTATTACTTTCCTAGGTACTAGGTACTTGCTAAGTAGGTAGAGCTGGAAGGCTACCATGAAGTCCCTTTTGATCCAACTGCGCCATCCGGTAACTGCGCGGACGCATCTTTCAGGCCCGGAAAGCTTGAAGCTTGACATCGTTAGCCGGCTCCCCTTTGAATTGCATATTCTCATTATTCCATATCTCGAGCCAAGAGATATAAATGCGGGTCTCAGCGCATGTCGCTGTTGGCGCTACATTTGGCTGAGCGATGAAATATGGCCTAAACTAGCACAGCACTGGTACCCGGGCCTTGAAGATCACATCCGCATCTCAACTTCCAACGAGAAAGACATGAGAGAGGTATTCCGGCAAAGTTTACACAAAATTCAGAGAAGAGTGAGTGGCAGATTCGCTTCCGCCCTACATTACGAGATGCGTCTAGAATCCGACCAATTCTTCACCTTAAGCAAAGGCGTTCCGATATTGAAAGGGGGCGTCCACTCTTATGGCGACGTGGACGGTCTGGAGCCTAGTTTTGGCAAACATTTCCCTCGTTTCATGATCTACAAGAACGGACGAATAGCGTGGTGGCCGGAAGCGTATGTGCTCCCCTTCTTTGCTGTCGTCGATGATCTACGTACAAGAAAGCGACGAGCATATTTATTTCCGAATCACAACGGTGAGAAAGGTATCAAGACAGCTATGGGCGACAACCTTTTCATCATGGCGCGAAAAAGGACATTGAATGCCTGGCACCTTGAACTAGATCAGCATTGTTCTGCTGAGGTCCCAGGAGAGGTTGTTCGCTGTGTTACTGAAGGAGAGACTGCTCTTGTCATTACTAAGTATGCAGACATCTTTCTGTGGAAGTTTGGCGAAGAACCACGGCATATTGACGTTGCCGGTTGTTATGAAAAAGGACCACTCGGTACTTCGCAGTTGCACGAATTGACGCCCGGGCAGTTCATATCCCACAACGCCGGCACACGCTTATTACGAAGTGGCATTCTACTGGATTTTATCGTTTCTCCTACCGAAGATAATGTCTTTTTTATCATTACATTTACCCCTGCTCCTTTGAAGGAACTTCGGGTAACCGAAATCCGGAATGGCCAAATATATGAAACTTATTGCCTCCAGAGAAGCACGTGGTCAAGTTTGGTCAATGGTCCCGTGGACATTACAAATTTACGCTGGGAGAAAGTCGATTGCTACGGCGGGTATTGCTTAATGCAGATTGTATCCCAGAACCATCCTAATCTGGATCCGGATGCGAGTCACGAATCTATGTGTCGTTCGAGGCCTGGTAATCTCGTAGCAGTGTGTTTCAATATTTATACCAAGTCCTTTACAATACCCCATTACCATCGAAAGGAAGCTCACAGCCACCAAAGTGTGTATCAAATCTGGAATAGACAAATGGCCGCAATCGATACGAATAGTTTACCGGGTTTCATTATCTCCCACCACCCATGCCCTAGCGCCACACATCCTTACGACAAGTATCGCTCTACCCCATTCTACACAACAGTGTCTAGTGGACGGGACGGTCTGCTGAGACGACAAATAGTGCCTTTTGAGGAGAATGAATCTAATTTAGACTTGATCAGTGCGGACTTTGCGCTCGATCCATGTCCGCAAAGTCACGCACCTCCTGTCAAGAGCATGAGTGAAATCAGGAGGTTGGCAGGCGACGACGACTTTTTACTTCTTGTTGTTGGAGAGTCATACACCGTTTGGAGTTTTGGAAACGAGATACCTGAAAAGACCCCCGACAGTGGACGAAGTCGATGGCGCAGTTTAATTCGTTGAGTTCTGAAGTTTTGTACCAAATTGAATAAAGAATTTCAGGGTCAGAGCAGCAGTGAACTTTGTAATCGTGGATGTTAGGCGTTCACTGGCTAGGACAGAACTCTACAATGGCATTTATGAGATAGATTCAAAGAATCATTACCTGATAAAGATTCAAGCATATTGGCAGATCCACATCCCCATATTCAATTGATCCCTTGCTTTATACGTCGGGTTGAACTACTTATGAACTTCCTCAATCGGGCAGAGCAGCTCTTCAACTCGGTAGATAATTGGTGGCAGTTCTAGACTAATTGCCCACTATTTCGGCGAGACGAAAACAGGTAGCGGGGTCCACTAGACGGAAGTCTTGAAAATCCGCAGAAAGTAGGCGACTTATTAGACTACTTCACAAAGAAGATGCAAAAGAAAATATACTGCTATCCTAGTCCTACCATACTGTGCATTGACTTTGACTACTTTAATCTTGGGAATAATGCCTGTCACGAAGCCATTTGACCCTTTCCGCTCGAAGCTCTTAGTATATCGCGCTGTGAATGAATCACCGGAGGACGAGGCATTCGTGCATTCCATCCAGCGGGACGCGGAGGCCCAGTCAGGTTCCAGCTATGGCCTCCTAAGACCCGAAAGTATGAAGGCCAGCAACGAGTTTAAGGAGCATATCGCTGAGAAGTGTCTCCTTGGCGCTATCATCTGTCTGCCGCCCATCAATGACGGCGAGGTGGCTGGAGAGCCGGTCGGTATCATCTGTCTTAAGTCAAACCCGCCACGTCATGCGCACCACAGATGGACCGACGTCAGCATTGATATCGCGAAGAAATATCGCAGGGAGGTGTATGAAGACGAGGCGATAAGGCGGGGGCTCTGGTATAGCTTCCAGATGGCTGGCTTGCATCGCGTCCAGCTCGGGGTCTTCTCGTTCAATGAGGGTGCTTTGAAGTTATACGAGAAACTCGGTTTCAAGGAGGAAGGCAGGCAACGCGAAATGATGTGGTTCAATGGCGGCTGGCATGATCTTGTCTTGTACGGCATGTTAGAGCATGAATGGCGAGAGATTCAAATGAAGTCTAGGAAGGAAGCATAGTATTGATTTGATTCTAGTCGAATTATGATTTATCAATGATACATACTAGAATCGCGACTAGGCGTCGGGTTCAGACATGTGACTGTTAACTAAGAGCATTGTGTTGTCTCAGATGCAAATGAAAAAAAAGGGGGAAGTAGAGGAGATAAGCGAGACGTTTATCGAGGTTAGCCCCACGTTAAGATTTTTAGAATAGCCCACTCTAGGTTCCTGCTTCTTCAGCCTGTATTATTCATATATCTGCTGTTTTTAGGTATGCATACAAATATCAAGAACTAGAATGTCATATTTCAGGGACATCTTGGCGCATTGTACTTGCTGTGGTACACATTCGTCCGTTGTTGTCGACCGTATATGCTTCGCTTCCAACAGCGACTATCGCGTATAGCAAGTTGTCGGGGTCATATTTATTCTTGATACTTAACAGATCTGGATAATTAACTCCAAAGAATGTATCTTGCCAGTCGTGTTGCTGGAAGTCGGCCTCGTTCATATAAGCTCCGGCGCTTGGTGTTGCGGCCTCGATGATAGGCTGTATCTCATCTGTGATTTTAAACTGTGCCTGAACTCCCTCTTCAAAGGGAACCTGGAAGCTCCATGGTAAGGTGAGAGAAGCTTGAATGATTGACTCGCGCCACTGGGGCAAGACGGCGTTGACCTTGTCCTGTCCAAACCGGGACACGTTGTGCCCCACGCCAATGAAAGTCACACCCATCTCCGCAATCTTGCGTGCGGTAGGCGAAAAGTCCGGAAGCACTGAACGTGGTATCAGTCGCCCTCCAAATAATTGGGTGCCGACTTGGATATTGCCTTCTGGAAGAGGGCCCCAGTAGTTGTCATAGTGGTCAAAGTAGCTAGAGAACTCCGTGAACTTGGGCTCAAACGAAATCCCCATAGCCGAAAGGGATTCGGCAAGAGGCTGGAGAATTTGCTCAGCTTCTGACTGGGTTTTATTGTATGCAGTCATGGCTGGAACCTGTAGGAACGTGTTCGTGAAGTAGTAAATGATCATGACACCGGAATCCACGATGCCTGGTAGAGCGGCATGGAATGCATCTATGATGTTAAAGATCTGTTCTGGATCCTCGTCAGAACCATTGATCAGAAATGTTGCGCCACTAACCGTGGCATCTGGGTGTGCCTGGACGGTCATTGAGGTCACGACACCATAGTTACCTCCCCCGCCTCCGCTCAGGGCCCAGTACAGATCTTGGTTTTCGGTTCTTGACGCCGTCAGCAGCTGGCCAGTGGGTGTAACAACCTCGAATGAGAGCGTATTGTCAGCAGCTAAGCCAAAACTTGAGCTTAGCGCCGAATGTCCTCCACCCTGCGTATAGCCTCCGGCAAGGCCAACTGTGGGACATTCGCCGGTTAACACGACAAGTCCAGCTACATGGGCTACAGCAAGAGCCTCATAACCTAGAACTCCAGCCCCAAGCTTCAAGGCTTTGCCCTTGTAATAAGTATCTTCCCAGTCCAGGATCTCAGTACTATTTAGGTGGTGAACCCATACCGAGAGCGCGCCAGCCCCTGTGGATCGACCCAAGTAGTCATGCCCGGTGTTGCGGATGACGAATCGGACATTCTTCTCCTCGGCAAATTTGAGTGCAGCAATAATGTCATCTGGTACAGATACATTCACGGCATAGCTGACATAGTTGCCAAGAGTGCATGGCTTGCTCTGTGGCTGCCAAGGGTCACAGCTTTCGTTGGCGAATAGGGGTGCCATCACAGATGATGATGATTCGAGACTAAGCAGGGGTAAATATGCGATCTCAATATCATCGTGCATGCAGGATTCGCATATGTGCGACATAGATAGTTGCCGAGAGAATACTCACTGGATATTCGAGTACAGCCATTGTTCTTGCAAAGAGGCGCACAATTCCTCATCATATGTTGGGTCGTGACATGGCGCCCCTAACGGAACGGTAGCTACTAAGCGACCGCTAACCGTGTTATTCAGCTCAGCCCATTCGTCCAGGGACGGCCAATTGGCGTCACTAGGTAGATATTTGCAATTTGTAGACGGCACGCGTGATATGATATCAGCGGCGTTTGCAGCTGGTGACAGTAACAGCAAGGATGGCAGGAGAGCTGACAGCATAATGACAATAAAGATGCTGTATTCTTCAACCTACTTCGTCTTAATTAGGTACTAGGACGTGATCACCTGTGAGAGAGTAGGTATTGAAAAGATATTCATCTCGTATTTACATGACCTGTCGGGGTGGTTGGTACGAATGGATGTCAGCGCTGCAGTGTTGTTGGAAATCCGGATCACTGCACCCCACTGTCCATTATGTTCATGATCGTATGGATCCTCTTACCCCTCTCTGCTCTGGTATTGAACTACTACCCTCTCCTCTTTGTTTTCATATTTTTTCTTCTTTGCTAATTTTTTATTGATTTGTTGCACAATACCGGCCTTCAATAGAATAGATAGGTAACTTCTAGTTTTTGATTGTTATGGAACTGTACCTCTTAGTAGCCCGTGCTACGAAATTTCCGAGTTCATCCTAACTTTCACGGGTGCACTTGACAATCTTTTTCCTAACATGGGAGCGACATGCCCTTCGGAGCAAATGTGATCTCTGAAAAGAAAAAGAAAAAGTCAATATCAACATAAGGGACAACCCCTTGCTGCAGTGACCCGTTATTAATACACATAGGCCCGATCCGTGGTGATGGTACACTAAAGCAATAAAAGCCTCATGTCGTGATCCGGGGCCCCAGCCTTTCTTATATTCCCAGTGTGACAGAAGCTACGCGCATGTTCTTAAGCGCCTGTCAAAGCTGTCGCTGCTAAGCAATGCCTTAAACAAGAGATATCGTCTAATCTAGATCTCTGTAGGTTCATTACTAGGAGGGGGGCTCAGAATAGGGGAACCTAGCAAACAGAGATATCACGTCAGCACATCATATCATCGACTTGTTCAATCACTTTCTAATAGCCCAATCCTGGCCGACCTTGCATATGTGTCTTGCGGTTCGAACTACCAAAATCGTAGTCGTATATGCGCATTTACTTTTTTTTTTTGTCTCGTAAGTCACTGCTAAAACACAGGTTCAAAACACCTCGTCTCGCTAGCTATATTTCCGCGCGTACATCAGGCGTGATCATGGCCATACTGTATGGAAAGGGCATAGCGGCATTAAGTAGAATGCGCGTCGATCATTCCTCACTGCAACCTAGCGGACGGTCCCGTAAGACTATTCGTCTTACATGCAGGAATACTACCACGGGCCACGGCACGTCAAGTGAGCTACGCCCTCTGCCGCTCTACTCCTAGAGCAATGCATGAAATTGAGAAAATATTGTCAACACAGTGCTCGGATGAAAAAGAAAAAGAACACTACATAGGTAGAGAAGCGTGCATTTCTCCAACGTGGTACAACATATGCAGTCAAATTGGTAGTGTAATGGTAGTCTATGGGAAACGCCTCGCTCATCTCGGGATCGAATTTTTCTCATGATGTTGTCATCCCGGCAGCGATCGGCATCTGTAACCAAGTCATGTTCTTTACATCTTACAGTCTCCCTAATATACAAAATGTCTCCGCTCCTAGATCGCGGTCCCAGATTGTCGGAAAGCTCTCGAAAATCTTTTTGGTAACTCGATGTTAGGCGGGACTTGGCGATATGGGTTGGACCTACAACACCCCCGAAAACACGCCAACAGAAGGACCCCGGATCACCGCGATCACGATAGCGTTCACAGGATTTTCTCTTATTTTGGTATGTCTCAGAACGTACGTGAGGGGATGGATTGTCAAGGCTTTCGGTCATGGTACGTTGACTTTAGACCATCTAGACATAGTAAATAGTCCTTTTCGTAATGCTAACAGCAAAACTTCTTCTACCTAGATGACTGGATGATAATGATATCATGGGTATGCAGCCTTCCGTCCTCGAAAACAAACAGAACTAACGAAGTCATAGCTTGGGACATGTATCTACTCGACATGTGCAATAGTTCGTACGTGTCATTGTCTTTGCCCTCGCTCGCAACGTCGCTAATTATGTGCCAGAGACCAAATATGGTCTAGGCTTGACAAGACTTGATAATATGCCGGCGGAGAACGTTTATAACTTTGGACTGGTAATATTTCACCTATGCAGCCATGCAGAATAATGTACTCATCGTTGCAGGTTCAATACATTGGTGCTCCGTTGTGAGTGCAACGGCAACACGAGAGGTCATGATTGGTCTCTAACAGTATTCTCTTCAGTTATGTCGTCGGAATATGGGGCTTCAAAATGAGTCTATTACTCTGCTACCTCCGTTTCGTCCAAGGCAGATATTATACAGCAGCGGTTACTATTGCAGTTGTTTGCACAATGGCGCACATAGCGTTTGCTTGCGTCTTCCTATTCCTCTGCAGCCCGGTATACATCACCCGAAGGTGCCTAGAAAGCGACTTCTAACGTTCAGAGACAGATTGAAAAACAATGGAATCCTCAGGTTACATGGGGACACTGCGCCAAAGCCGTCCCGTTCTACCTTACATTTTCCTCTCTAACAATCTGCTTTGATCTCATGGTGTAAGTCCTGTAGTTGTGCAGACAATACAACATGACCTTAACATCAAATCCAGAATAGGGCTACCTTTCCCAGTCCTTTTGAAATCTAAAATCCCACGTCGGCGGAAAGTTGGTCTTTTAGTTCTCTTCGCATTGGGTATCTTCGTTACGATCATCCAAATCATTCGCATCCAGACCATCAGCAGTCTCTCCAACTACGTCGACTCGGCCCACGCGATCTTATGGTCGATCATCGAGTCTAACATGGGCATCACGATCACTTGCATACCGACCCTCGCACCTCTCGTCAAATACTTCTCGGAGAAGACCCGCACTGGCACGGGGTCGACACCGAAGAAGCCCGAGTCGCGATACGCACTGCATACATGGGGAAATGGAATGCGCGGTCTGGGCAATCGTGGGGATAACGAAATAGATATCACCGGGATACCTAAAGGAGAAAGCACCGACCGCATTCTCGACACCGACGCTCGTGGCATTATGAAGAGAACAGATGTCGCGGTGACGAGGCACACGATACATGAGAGCGACTCAAGGGAGAGCGGTGAGACCATGGGAGATGAACAACTGGGTGTCTCGCAACCTGGGTCTAGCTCGACGGGTATATAATGATATGGCTCATGGCATCGGCGAGGGAAACGGGAGTCGGGACTAGGTTACGTATGGGCAGACACGGTGCTATTTCAGTGTATCGGCATGGATATGAAAGATACTACCGCCATTCTCCTTGGGAGACGCACTAAAAAGCTGGTATGATATATGAGTTTTGTTTCCCCTAGAACATTGACTTATGCTTAAGGCTTTGCATTCATTATGCCTAACGTTTAGGCATGTCATATCGATCGAGACGGTGCATTCTTTGTCTTTTCACAAGAAGACTTGTCATTAATAATGCGAAAGGTTTAAAGCATAACTCCGGCAGGAGGTCGCTTTAATTGACCGGTTGACCTCGTAGACAACATCAGCTCACCTATACCGAAGTTGCACTATGGAGCAATCGACATCGCTTTTATTCTTCCCGCCGGAACATAAAGGTCTTAATTCTTTTCTCCAGCGGCCATAGCCGCTACTTCAACAGCTACTGCAACGATCCGAGTTCCCGTATTATTGATACCTTTAATACCATTAATCCTTCTAGACATGTATAAGGCCTTCTTATCCTAGTGGCACAGCGATTTCAAGTGTTTCGCATGGAACACTAGAAAACACCACCTAAACATCTATAGAACCACCACCGCTCTCCCGGTCACTTGATATTTCGTGTAACGATACCTGCGGTGATCAACAATAGAGTCACAATGACTTCCTCGATAACCTCTAGACCGACTCTCAGACCAAGACTGCCTGTTACAGGATTCAACTCGGGGTTTTCGGTGAAGAAGTAAATGAGCCTCTCTAGTATTCGAATACCAAGGAAAGGCATCGATAATGTAACAGCCAGCAGTAGATGCTTTGCTCCTCTATTCTCTGCTGATTTGCCGGGCCGACGGGCGAAGAGAGGCTGCAATGTGGCAACAGTAAACGCTGCGAGGGATAACCAGCCTAGGATCAACATGACCATGCCTGCTTTCACCAAAGCATGGCTACGCTTCAGCTGGTCGGATGGCAGCGCAGTATCGTTGAGTTTCGCAGCTCCAGCAGCAACTAGTGCGATGGCAGTCGTGACGAGGAGGTGAAAGATAATGAGATACGGGGTGTCTAGAGGCCGGCGTGATTTTGGAAGGATATAAGCGCGACTATGATATTGTAAGTTTCGACAAGCTAAAAAGGATAACACGAAGAGGATAACTCACGCCTCATGGAGAACGCCGCATGTGGCAGCAAGGAGGGGAGACAGGCCGATACTGGCAACCAACGCGGCACTCGAACTATTCCTATCATTTAATTCAATGCCGCTCGCAACGATACGAAGGGTGCAGAAAATGAAGAGGAACCCCCAGCCAACTATAGCACCATGCTTCAACCCGTGCTTGATGGCGATGTAGATGGTTGGCAGGGATAGCGTTACATAGATGATCAACAAAGCCAGAGGCAGAGCGTTTGAAGAAGCCATCTGGAGCGGAGAAAGCGTATGGACCAGCTATTTATCGACGAGGAAAACACTGAATTTCTGCATAAAATATAGCTGCTTGATGGAACTTGGATCCTACAAAGACATCGAGGCCAAGACGATGTTATATAGGTATGCTGCCTTGCCCGCCTACCTCAGTCACTCTAGATATATCCATGATCCAAAAGAACCAAGCTAATTGCACTGCCCTCGACCCTCATTCTATTTCTGATGTTGTATAGACCGAATATTTATCAAATCGTTCACCTCTTTGCGCTTCAACGCGACTAGCGATTGGCTTATTGGCCATTTTCTATGTTTGTGATCATGGAAGCTGGCTCAGCTTTTGCGGCGCGGTTACGATAATCCCGTATAAGGCAGAAACCTCATCGTATCAGGCATCTAATTGTCATCCCACGTACATACCTGTCTACATATGACAGACATGGAGTACCCCACTGTGGGTGTAATGTCGCCCACTTCAAGGGTCTTAGTAAGTCTGAGTGTACAAATGTGACGCCAACGCCTGCCTTTGCGAAGAGTTGATGCCTTATGCGGAAGACAGAGGCAACCCGCCCTCCTAGGCCAACTCAAGAAGCGCTGTAAGGTTGCAATCGATCTGTTTAGCTGCAGGTGCTACGCGTCCTGGGACCCGCGTTGTTCAAACCTCGACAATTACGTAACCATGCAGACGTATTGTACAGAATGAAATTGTCTGTGTGCAGCTTGAATAGGCGCGATCGGCACCTGTCGTTTGATTTGGGTTAAGGGCGAAGCTAGGAGAAGACTTTCTGAGCTAGGTTTAGAAATTAGGGGGCAAACAGCTATTAATTAATCTTAAGCCACATTAGCTCATACATAGACATCCAACGTGAGGCTTAATACTACTGTTGACACGTTGAATCAATTATATGTTTTCATGATTGAGAGTATCGATATTGGAACGGCGGATGGAAACTCGTGGAGTACGCACGTAAAGTACGAAGCTATCGACATGCAGGCAATCGTTATTTGATAAGACGCGTGAAGAGAGGTTGAAGTAGATATCAACATATTGTCTTCAGTTATCTGATACTTCACTATCCACAATACCCGCTCCCATGGGTGCCATTACAGAGATCCAGCCTGCCTGCCAAGACTGTGTATTCTGGTTTCACTAATGCATCGTTCTGCAACGAGCCAGACCCCTCTGCGGCTGATTGCCGATGAGGGGAAACGCACAGTCAGCTAGTAACCCAGAGTCCCCCAGATTCGAGGGTTCTATTTCCTCTAAGCCCCGAGGACTTCCGACCATCTCTCCAAGATATGATTACGTACCAGAAACTAAATGCTCACAATTCAAAAGGTTTGTGTGCTATTAACAATGACCCTCATCCATTATGGCGGGGCGTCTTCCACTATCTCAACCCTGTCAGACATGCGGAACGAATGCCGAAAAGACGTTTACGTGCATACAATGCAATAATCTCGCTTTCTGCGAAGCCTGCTGGCCGAAATGGGTGCTGCACACACCGGGTGCCGTTGGTTGGTTCGTATATAAATTTTCAGAAGTCTTTAACTCCGGAACTACGTTATATCCACAATCATGGCAGAACCGCTCGCAGAGGCGCGGACTAGACTAATATGAGTGATCGACAGGAACGGCAAACCGCATGAAAAAGCAGATCCTCTTGTCGTCCACCGTTTACGTCAGATCCTAGAACCGACGCGCACAGAAGAAGAGCATGAATCCGAACTTCTCGAGGATCGCGACACAACCTGGTTCGGGTTCGGTCGCGATGCCTCGGGTCACTCCCTATTCCACGACTATGGGCGCTTCGCCGCCATTATGAGCGAGACCATCACTGACGACACAACTGAGAGATTTCCTCGATTAGCAACCTTCATTGGAGAAACTGGTATGCCATGGCAGCTCTGCGCCTATAGCTCTATTTGCGCATCCCATTTAGTAACCTCTTAGCTGACAAACTCTTCAGGTGTTGGGAAGAGCACTCTAATCAAACTTCTCATTGACCGCCATGACTTGACGGCCCCCGAAGGTCCCAATTACTATGCTCCGGTAACATCTTCCAGTCATGACCGCATCTCTACCACGGGGGATGTTCATCTATACGCGGACCCTTCAAGTCTATATAGCAGCCACCCGCTGCTATTGGTAGATTGCGAAGGTCTCAGCGGAGGTGAAGCTATGCCCAAACAGCTGCGAAATGGCTCGCAGGGGACAGACTCAGATGATGCTGGCGCCGGCAGACACTGCGTGACGCGAAAGATCGCGTGGGCAGATACGCCCGCGACTCAGAAGAGGGAATTCGCCGTTGGCCAGCTATATCCTCGCATTCTCTACACATTCTCCGACGTCGTGGTCTTCGTCTTGCGAAATCCTAGAGCATTTGAGTCGGTCGTGCTCGACAAGCTAGTGCGATGGGGTGCAGCCTCTAGTATGTGCATTCATTGTCTTGTGGACTAACCCTCCACTCTTCCCCCCTTTTCCTATCTTGGGCGGTTCAAGGCTTCATACGACAAGCTTGATCACAGTCAAAACCGCCTCTCATCAGCGGAAATAGGTACTAACAATTGATGCGTAGTCGATAAATCACTTAACCAGCCAGTGCTCCCTCATGCAATCGTTGTCTTCAACGCCACAGACATCAACGTTGACGAGAAGGAATGGGATATTACCAAAGCCACGCAAATGTTGATGGCAGATATACATGATGCCATCTTTCGCGAGCCGGCCCTTAATGAACATGGTATGTCTCCCTCTTCTTTCTCCAAGATACTTATCTTCCTTTGCGACAGAGACTAATTGATGTATAGTACGTTTGAGTTCCCTCCCACACTCCGCAGCAACTCTATGATTTATCCATCTGTGAAGTCAACTCATGGGAAGTTTATATGTAATCCTAACGCAGAATAGGTGCAAGCATGGCGAAGACGTGGAAAAAGTATAACTAGCACTAAAGAGTTGCTTGAGTGTTATTATGCTTCCATAAGCGTCGTCCGAATTCCCTATAAGGGATCGTATAGTAAGATATCTCCTACCCGTCGACTCCATTATCCCAATCGTTGGTTCAATTTTGGAACAGGGGAATTTATAA
Organism: Hypoxylon fuscum; assembly: GCA_022578945.1. Classification (NCBI taxonomy): domain Eukaryota; kingdom Fungi; phylum Ascomycota; class Sordariomycetes; order Xylariales; family Hypoxylaceae; genus Hypoxylon; species Hypoxylon fuscum. Next base: position 64,071 of record MU399896.1, on the reverse strand, counting down.
TCATATCAACAGAGAAAATGACAGTACTAATTGCTGCTTTTGTTTGATGCAGTGCTGATGAACGATCAAGCCGGGAAACTATCCGAGTTAATTAGCGAGCGCTGCGAGGCTTCATGTCTAAGGAAGAGGCGGGTACGGATGTTAGCGAATACGGAGAAGCTGCAGTTCTACCTCCAAGCTGCCTACGATCATTTCACCAAAGACCTCAATACGCCGTTTGACTTTGTGAAGGAAACTCTTCGCCATAGTCCCGTGTCTCGAAACTTCGAAGGCAATATACTGAGCTTAGCATTGGCGATCAAGGAGAAGTCGAGCGATCCGCTACTCGGCGGCGACGCAGAGCAGATCTTTCGAGTGATGGGGCCAATGATAGCGTCCTGTGTAATGCTCGACGCCGTTCGCCAACATCTACCAGGTGAACCCGAAACCAACTTCCATACATGATCGGCTCTTCTGTAGCATAAAGTGGCTAATCATTTTTTTCTGCAGGCAGCGCAAGCCGTCTTCTTGATGATCGATACGCCAAGCCATGCGCTGGAGCCCTACAGACATTTGCAGACATGTACTGGCCTTGCAGCTTCACGAATTCATCTTACACCGGAGAGCTTGGCCAATGCTGTAATGTCAGATCGGGTCATAACCCTAAAGGACATCAAAATAAGCAGGGGAGAATCATCGGGAACGGGGACTACGAGTCGAATTTCAATGCCTTATTTTTTCGGCCAGTGTGGGAGCAACTGTTGAAGGCAAGTCTGGCGCAAGTCCAAACGTCTAGCTTTAAGCTTGGACAAGAGTTTCCAGACAGAAATGAGCTCCAAGTTGCTGCCCTGATCCACCAAGAGCGCTTAAACGAGCTTTACTCAAACGTTTTAGGAGCAGCGACCAATTTTGTCAGCTATTCTGCATGTCTCTGCTGCTTGAGAGAGCTGCCGGAATACGAATTGCCATGCGGACATGTTCTCTGTTTTCCCTGTGTCCAGATATATGGAATTAGGACATCAAGAACAACTATCGAGATAAGCCGCTGCCCCTTACATGTCCGCGACCTCATTTCTAGCCCACCCTGGGTTGTCACGACAAAACCTCGCTACGCTGGTGCTCGAGTTCTTTGCCTAGACGGGTATACCTTCTCCTTCACATATAATCCTTGGATAATGCTAATCAAGCAACTGTAGTGGTGGTATTCGCGGTATTATACAGTTGCAGGTTCTCATGGAGATAGAAAAGGTGTTAGGTCCGGACTTGCCCATCCAACTATTCTTCGACCTAATTGTCGGTACCAAGTAAGTCTTAGCCAGGCTAATGATAGTGTTGCGCACTGCTGACGTATTGAAAAAGTACCGGAGGCATTATAGCAATCGGACTAGGCGTGAAGAAGTGGGCCGTTAATGCGACAATAGAGAAGTTTAAAGACCTATGCAAGGAAGCTTTCGCACCTCGAGAGATGACTAGTGTACCGCTGTTTGGCGCATTGTCAAGTCTTTACCACGGTAGTCTATATAAGACCCAGCCTTTTACTAAAGCACTCCGAAGATACTTGTCCGACCAGCCCTTCTTTGGAGGTTCTACTCATAGATCCCGGGTTACTACCTCGACAAAGGTTGCTGTCACGGCCTCGGCGGGTATAGAGCGACAGTCTGTTGTCTTCGCCAATTATAACCGTCCGGATCTGTCTTTGAAAAGTAAGCATGTCCTACTCAAGCACGCAGGCAGCTTATTAACAAGCATTTAAGGGCTTCCGTATAGATTTATTCGATCAGATGCACCGGCCAAGGAGATGCGGATGTGGGAAGCGTGAGTCTTTACACCCCCTTAAGCTTTGCTTTCACGATGGGCCGAGCTGACTTATCATAAATACCCAAAGTGCTCGCGCTACATCAGCAACACCTCCCTATTTCAAGCCATTCCTGAAAATAGAAACCAATCAGGAGTATTCTAACAATGATCTGCGTCATTCGTGTCCAATTGTGGCTGCTCACTACGAGGCTAAATCAATATGGCCTGACATAGCTAATTCGCCGCCAGACCTGTTACTTTCTATCGGTGCAGGCCGGAATGTTGGTGATCGCACTATTGACGACTCGATCATGCCTCAGTCATCACGGTCCATGACCAACGAAACTGTCACTACCAACGGTCCCGCATTCAGCGCCGTAATAAGGCAAGGCCGAGGGGGTGCAGGTAATTATAAACGCCAAAATGCGCCAACATCACCAACTTCAGAGGGCGCAGGTCAAGGGAAAGAGCCGAGTGGATACGTTATCCGGGACCCGAAGACGCCAATGCTGGTGTCCTTTAATAACCCAGTCCCAAGTCAGACAGACAAGCTAAACGATCAACGACAATGCGATAGGACCTGGAATCGCTTTATGTCTAGCAGTGCGATGAGAGACGAAGCGGTTCGCCGGCGGTATATGCGTATCTGCCCTGAATTTTTAACCAAGCTTCCTAAATTTGACGACGTGCAGAGGATGGAGTCCATAGAGCAAGAAACTGCAGAGGCACTACGGCAGAACCACCAGGATATAATTGAGGCGGCGCATAGGCTCGTCGCTAGCACTTTCTTCTTTGAGAAGGATGCGGGTAGCGTTAAGCAAACTGCTTCCGGATATACTTGCACAGGTACCCCACCCCCTTTTCAATACACCTACTCCTAGCGAAGCCGATTCTATGAATCTCATTCCAACTGCCACCTTGAATGAATTACTAAATCTGTTAGGTTCCATTTTCTGCCGCTTCCGCCTCTCGTCGCCCGAGCTTAAGGCACTAGGTTGGTTTCTCATCTCGCAATTGGACGGCGAATTCGAGCCGTACTTCCTGTTCGAGGTGCGGGAAGATGAAGGGGCGCCGTGGCCACCGCGGCAGATCTTCCTCACGAACTCGGTCCTTCAGGACATGCATCTGCAGGGCAACTTCCACCTCGACCCCGTGCGGATCAACACCACGACGGAAGACGCCGAGATTAGCATAGCGCTCTGCCTGCAGACGCGCTCCTATCCTAGCGGCGTCGTCGTCCTACCCATTAGCGGCTTCCCGCGACAACTTCTTACTGAGGATGGCGGTGGACTCGCCTATCAAGCCGGTACGTATATTAACTAAATACCTAGTTAGGTTCAGTGGTAGAAGATATCAAGAAAACCAGGAGTGCTAATTGTGCGATGTTATTTAGGCCCTTCCTCTTCTAGAACCCGTCCCTCTGTCATTGAGAAGCGGTCGTCTGGCACGCCAAGCACTGCTACTGCTGCTGCTCCTATGACTCCTCCAACAGCGTCGGTCCCTAGACATGCGCCTAGCACCGACTCTTTCGGCAAGCTGTCGTTGGGCAATGACTCGGATTTCAGGGCCGAATTGGAGGGTTAAGCTACCGAGATGTTCAATAATGGAACTTCCCGCCTATATAACCACTCTCGTATACGTTGGGTTAATGTTATGGGCAGTCTGCTGTCTCTTGTTTGATTATTGGCTGGGAAATCTTGGAAATCAATGGATATCCGGCAGGATTTGGCTACGTTAGGTATAACTTCTCAAAATAGGTAACAATTCTTAGTGTTCTAGAAGTAATGAGGTCGCGTTGAATCGAACCTTAGGTAGCTTACGGTTGTTGAAATAGTCATATTTAGCACTTAGTCTTGCGATCAGTTACCTAGGCAGCATTAGCCAGAGTTTACGTGTGGTTATCGTGTCCGCCTGGAACTTCACTAGATTAAAGATTGAGGTTTATAAAATATTGCGCGAGAATCGAACCCGCTCCTTAATATCACGTACCTGTCTACTCTAAATATTTTACCCGCTAGTTCCATCAGTTCTTTCTTTATTACCTCAATATCACTTGGTCTCAACTGCTCACAGTACCTAATATACCTAGGTACCTAGGTTTTAAAACGTAATGTTGCGCACGAGCATGTGGCCTTACTCAATTTTCAGTTTAGAGTTACGACGAAGCTTCGGCCGACAGCAAACCTTGCTTGAAGGCCGGATGACTCATAAGAGGCCAAAGTTTGGGCGACGCAAAATATAAAAGAACTGGCGCTCCCACGGCTTCTCAAGCCACCCAGTCCAACACCTGCTGAATAAATCTGACCAAACCCTCCCTCAATTCACAAGCTTTTTCTCACATCATCCCACCGAGGGACAAGAGCAACAGGTATGCCAAGCACCTCAGAGACGAGTACGGGCTTGCGCGAGGGCAGCCCGCCTACTACGATCCTGCCACCCTCCCTGACCATCGTGAAGGCTGAGCGTGTAGTCGCACGCTTCCTCTACTTTCGTTTCATTATGGCGCTCGTTCGCATCAAGGATATCGAACGTCGCGGATGGTAGGATATCTGGGCCCGGTACTACGAGCAACGTCCTTTCCCGACACTAGGGAACTACATGCGGAAGAGCATGTTAGTCGCTCTTGCCACTCATTTCGGGACCGCTGACATGCGTGTGGTGGAATCTTGGATCGTGGATCACGGCTTTGACTCACCGTTGAAGCTGTTCTACGACGAGGTCATGGAAGCGGCCCGTCGAGTCCATGTGGCAGTGGAAGCTACCGTTTCTAACGCAGAGAAACAGAAGAGCTTAGACGAACAGAGCTCGGAAGAAAGTTCAGAGGACAGCTCGGAGGACAGCTCAGAGGATGGCTTAGAGGACATCTCGGAGGAAAAAAGACTACGACTGCAGATGACGCTCGTGCACTGACCATCGCGATGGCCTCAAGAATATCTTCATTGACACCCGATCGTCCAACTGCACGAAGATGAACTTCTATTCCCGGAAATGCCAAAGACCCTCAAGGGGCGAGCTGCTAGAAGGCGTCGATCATATCGCTGTTAAGGACGAGTCGGCAGACGGATGAGTACCAACCAGGCCAACAAAAAACCCCCGATTCCTTCCTAAAGGTCGTTCTAGCAACCCTATCAGGTGTCGGAATTGGGTGGCTAGGTGTTCGCCCCAGCCTAGTACCTAGGATATATACCAATGTACAGGATACCACCCTTCCTTTCTACTCTTGATAATATCATCTAATACAACTTATGTAACACTCATATACTACGTCTATTTCAACATCAAGAGTCTAGTAGCTAAAGCCACCAGGGACCAGAGGGTCTATCAGAGCCATCAGGGACTTCCAGCTAGGACAATAGACCAGGGGACCTGCCCGTGGCCGCTAGCTCAGATATAGTCATGGAAGAACAGATGAGAAGAAATAAATAGGTAGCTACCGTACCTACTAGAAAGCTCGTGCTCTAATGGATCGAAATACGGCCCTTCGTGTTACAACACAGTTCCTTCTCGTGCTTCCAAGGTCTGCATCGTGACAACCCCTGCGGGGAGTGGTCAGAGAGGGTAACTCTTACCAACCAAGTATGACTGACTCCTTTTTAACAGGGGCAAAAGGCTTATTAGCAAAGTGCTGTTACTCTATCTAAGACGCCCTTCACATTTTCAAGTAGGCACACCTCCCCTTTCAAGAATATGGTTTAATGCCATTGCCATTAACAACAAACAGGTGCCTATGTACCTTACCTTACTTACAACAAGTGCCATTAAACAACGAACCACCTAAAAACAAATTTGCAACCATCGTACGGCATCTCTGAACAAATCAAATTCAACAAGCCACAACAAGTTCGCAACCATCGCTGAGAAATCTCTGTACAATCCAATCCGAGTTTAAAGACACCTCCAAGATAACGATAAAGTAAGTATCACTCAGTCCCTCACAGCAGTAGCAAATTTGTACGGCAACTAACCCATTAAATAGAATGTCACGTTACAACGCGCAGTGGGAGGACCAGATCAAGGGCTACCGGAAGAACCGGCGCCTTCTCGTCGCCCGAAGCATTGCCTTCAACGCTACTCGGGCCGCAGTCGAGGCCGACATCCGGGCTAAGCTTACCAAGCCCGACTCGGTCATCTTCCTCTGGCCGCCGTCTTCGGTCGAGTACAAAAACCCGCATCGCCATAAGGGCTGGGTGATGCTTGGGTTCGACGAGCGTTCCGATGCCAGGAAGGCTGAGGTCGACCTCAACAACTACGAGTTCCGCGGCCGTCGGGTCAGAATCGATCGGGCAGGGTTGCGGTCAGTCTATACATCTAATCCTCCTTCTCTTTTACCTCCTATTGCTAGCACTGCTAATGCAACTCGTAGTACCCCCTAGGATCCTCGGCTGCTCCCGCTGCTCCCGCCACCCCTGCTGTCGACCTCCCCGCCCGACCCACATCGGCTAATGCCACCGTCGCCCGCATTCTCTCCGGCTATCTGGAGGAGGATAAGAATGACTTTTACGCGATAAAGAAGGAGGAGGATTAGTCAATTCGCTGACTTTGACTGGATCGATGCTCCCCATCCAGAGTCGATCGCACGTGCTGCCTAAGTTCTTCGAGACTGGCGACACTGCACTCTTTACGAGCAAGCCAACAGCTTTCCTAGGGCGAAAGCCTATCCTATTCACATTCACTTCATGGCGAAAGCCTATCCTCTTCATGGTGAAAGCCTATCATCTTCACGTCACTTGATGGATGAAAATCCAATTTCTTGATGGGTGAAAACCTGCTTCCTTGATGGGTGAAACCCCTTGGATTTTGTCCTAAAGATCGTTTTGGCAGCCCTACGGGGAGTAGGTTCGATTCCTACGGCGATCGTTTAAGTCTTAGAATGGATACCCAGAGTTTACGAAGGGTTGTTATGTCGAGAACTCAACTAAGTTTCTCATCAAAATTCTCTTATCACAGTAAGTATTTCATAACTCCGACCAGAATTTTTAAATTAAGTCCGCTAAAGTCCGGGCTTTTGGGGGCTTCCATTTGAGCCACGAAAAAGAAAGCTCCAGCCACTTTCAAGAGCTTCTCCTCAGGGATGTTATGACTTCATTTAAGTTCCACACCAGAACATACCTGTACCCCTAAACCTACCTACCTACCTACTGCTTCGTCTATCATAGGTATACAACTTACAGTATCTAGGTCTATTTTCATGGTGATAGGCAACTAACCTCTCCGTTTGATTTCATGGCTAGAAAGAGCTTCGAGCACATTCATACACCGCAGAAATGCTAGTAGAAGGTAGTCCGGAGCCGGCTGGCGGGGAGTACAGCGGGGTTCAAGATGCCTCCACTACGCCTCTACTATCTGAATCTACGCCCACAACGACGGCTCAGTTCGCTGCGGGCGACCCCGAAAATCCACGCAACTGGCCTTCGTGGCGCAAATGGATTATTGTCGCCGCCATCACACCCATCGATCTATCCGTATCCTGGGGTGCATCCGGGTTTTCTCCCGCCTCTGCTAGCTTCCGCGATGACTTCAACGTGTCCGAAACGGTTGCTACACTGGGCTTGAGCTTATGTGAGTCGCATCCAAAGCTACGGGACCATCCTCACTTTCTCCATCCACGAGCGGAAATTCCCTGAGGGCATTTTCATGGGATTGGGTTTATTTAATAGTTCCCCCGCAACTCTATTATCTACCAAAGAATCCCGAGATTGGGAACACTGACTGGATGTTGCAGACATACTCGGGCTAGCTCTGGGTCCGATGAGTCTGGCGCCGCTGAGTGAGTTCTTTGGGCGAAGTGTCATATACATCTACTCGTATGGAGTATTTCTCCTGTTTTTAGCTGGAACTGCTCTGGTCAGCAGCGTGACCGGGTTCATGGTATTGAGATTTTTCAGTGGCTTGTTCGCTGCTGTCACAATCGGTGAGTTCATCAGGACACAATACCACACCTAGGTAGTCCATCTACCTAGACTCCCGCCCCGAGCTTCAGATCAAAGGCTGATGGTTGAGACACTATCTTCAAGCCAACTTTGGCGGATCTATTGCAGACATGTGGTCGCACCATGAGACGGGTCTAGCCATGTCGATCTATCTTTGGGCCGCGACGTGTGGCAGTCCTTCGGGATTCTTCGCCATGTCCATTGTCGCAGAGTACAGAGGATGGAGAGAGGTTTTCTGGGCACTATTAGGCATATGCAGCGGGTTTTGGCTGATAATGGTACTGGTCCTGAAAGAGACCAGGCATACCACCATTCTTCGAAATCGAACGAGATCTATGATAAAGAATAAGTCCATAAGCACTGGCGGGCTTGGCCAGGGTATTTTTCACCGCCGGGGCGCTCGCGAATTGTTCCATGTGGCTCTCACGAGGCCATTTCGATTCCTATCCACAGAGGCCATTGTCATTTTCGGTGCGTTATATAACGGCTATTTATATGGGCTTAGCTTTCTGTTTAATGGTGCCTTTGGGATGGTGTTCGGACAAGAGGGCCATGGGCTCGGCACTCTCGGGGTCGGATGCGCCTTCCTCGGAATTGCCATCGGCATATCTGTTGGGCCATTCACGAACCTCTGGCAGGAGAAGCACTACCAGAAGCGCCTCTTGAGTGCGAACGAGCGAACTATTCCCGAGGATAGATTGCAGTTAGCAACATTGGCAGCGATTGGTTAGTGGTCCCCACGATATTCAGTCTACACGTTCTAATGGCCTAATGATCTCTACCCAGTATTTCCATTATCCATGTTTTGGTTCGCATGGACTACTGATACTAGCATACCTGCGATCGTCCCGATTATAGCATCTGCATTCTGGGGCTGGTCCTTTTACACCCTCATACTAATGACTTTTCAGTATACTGAGGACGCTTACGGAGTATGTACCCCCTTTCCCCTTCCTAGTCCTCGTCCTTCCAATAGACTTACATCGCGCAGGTCTTCTCCGCTTCGGCTCTAGCTGGAATTGGATTGATACGAAACATTTTTGGTGCTATATTCCCGTTGTTCGGGAGGCAATTATTCTCAAACCTGGGGTATCAGTGGGGAGCAAGTCTCCTTGCATTTCTCGGGATTGTGCTTGTACCCATACCATTTATCCTAATCCGCCACGGACCAGCACTTCGGAGGAAAAGTCCATGGGCAAGTCAACATATGGGCGACTCTGGTGTGGATTAAATGCCATACTTTTGGGGAAATATTTTCTAGAAAGCATGCCTCGATGTAGGACGTTGAAATTAATACATCAGACCAAAGGGAAGCACTCGATATGTGGAGCTGAATATGATTTAAGGATTTACTAGTATGCTGTCACTAATAGACCACTTCTCTAAAACTTCCAAGATACCCGCATGGCAATCCGCGTGGCAGAATGCAAAAGACAAAAACCGACGCTTCATTTTCCACATGGGCATCAGCACAAGTGGATGCGACGATAGCATGGGTTGCATTCAGATCTAGATTGGATAAGTTAGACGTGGGTTGTTGATCCGCTCTACCCTGATTGGGAATATGGTGCTCGTCAGCGGCATACCAATCTCTCTAGAGGTAAGCACTTAATGTTTAGCGAGCGCATGGAACGTCTGCCCTGCTATTCCTGCTAGGGAAAAAAAATAACCCACGAAGCCCAGCAGCAACCTGCACAGTTTGGAATCATGCAGACATGCAGATTAGTGATCAGGTACGATCGTCCCCACGTTTGAGCTGACACATCACAGGGCTTGTCGTGACGACAAACACTCAGAGAGTAGTGTAAGCCTGGGCTTTGCTAGAATTGCGATAGTCTAACGGCAAAAATGGCCTTGTAAGGTTATGTAAGGGTCTTTGATGTTTTGAAGACTTCCCTAATTCGGACCCAGCGCATTGAACTGGGATTTCGAACAAGCAAGGCTAAGATGGCTTCAATGTCCCGTCAAGTGTGGGTATTGTCAGCAACTTGTGGGTTTTCGCGATGCTCGCCTTCATTCTCGTTGACACTGGGGGCGGGTCTGCTTATTGAGCTTTCACTCGTCGTGGAAACCCCCTTCGAAGAAGAGATGTATATATAGACAGATGAGTCGGTGGCCAACAGGTCAACTTCACTCTCATCATCCTCATCGCTTCTCATGTGCCTTGCATAGCCAACCGTCAAGATGCTCGCCTACGCCCTATCAGCCCTCGCTCTTGCTGCGACAGCCTCCGCTGCACCATATCCTACGTTGGCGAGCTGCAAGGAGGTCACGATCCCCGTCACAGTAAGCGTGCCGCGCTTCATCGTGACTGCGACGGTCAATGACAACTGGGACGTCGTCGCGTTGACGCTAAACCTCACACGGCGAGACTTCACAAATCCCACCGACCCGTTGCCGATCGCCGGCACCACTGCCGCACCGGTGGAGAGCACGTTCAACGTCGGCGCCACGCTGTGCGGAACGGGGGGTCCGATGCTGATCCTGACTCATGGTATCATAGAGTCTAAGTTGTACATCTTTCGGCTCCCAGAGATTAAGACTCATAAATTGCAAGAACGATAACTAATATGAACATAGATATTGGCGTCCAACCTTTGAAGGCGCAGAGAAGTATAGCTTCGTCGACGCCGCCATCGCAGCTGGGTATTCTGTCCTCAGTTACGATCGCATAGGCGTTGGCTCCTCATCCAAGTACGTAGATGTTGAACTCCCCCAAAGAGGAAAAAAAACACGGTAGCTAACACGTCATTCCCTCTTACCAGGGTCAACGCACTCTCAGATGCCCAGTTCCAGGTAGAAGCAGCCGTGCTAGACTCGCTCGTGGACTACGCGCGACACACCGCAAATGCAACGAAGGTAGCACTCGTCGGCCACAGCTACGGGTCGTACCTCAGCGTCGCGTCCGCCGCCAGCAAGACGACCGCGGTGGACGCCACGGTGCTGACGGGCTTCGCGGGCAACTTCACGTACTTCAACCCGTTCCTGGCGGGGTCCGCGTTCCGCGTCGCCAAGCTGCAGGACCCCCGGCGCTGGGGCCACCTGGACCCGGGCTTCCTGGTCGCCGCGGACCTATACGCCGAGACGTACGTGTACTTCGGCGAGGCGCGCGACTTCGACCGCCGCGTCGCCGAGTGGTCGCACTATCGCGGCAGCGAGCCGTTCGCCGTCGGCGAGCTGCCGTCGCTGCTCGCCAGCAGCCCCGTCGACTTCGCCGCGGTTACGTCCCCCGTCCTCGTCCTCCAGGGCCAGTTCGACCTCTCGGCTTGCGGCGGCAACTGCGTGGGCCTCCTCGAGCCGCTCAAGGCTACGTTCTCCGGCGCCAAGACCGTCGAGACGGTTGATAATCTGCCGGCGGGGTGAGTTCGCCTGTCGTGGATTTCTTGCTGCTCTTGCTAACTCGTGTGTCGTAGTCATAACCTGAACCTGCACAAGGTGGCGCCGCAAGCGTTTGGGATGGTCTTTGACTTCCTCAAGCGCCAAGGGGTTTAAGGGTTTTCTAGGTATAAGTGGGTAGCGATGATATTTTAGCATTGTAGTTGTAATTCATATCGTTTCGATTCTGTCAATCTTACTTGTTTGTCTACACGTTATCATATAGCCATCCCAATGTGCCATGTTTCACCTAATGAGAATGGTCGAGCTCTTCACATTTCTGTTTGCCTCAGCCACTACCTCCCCAGCCATAATATCGTGCACGTATGTCTCCCCTATTATCTTCCATATTTGGTCGCCGGATTCTTTTTCTTCGCTTCTCAGTACAAACGGGACTTCCGAGCCGTAAAGAACAGCGATGGTGTCCCCTGCTCTGGCTTTCTTCGGAGCCAAACCGAAGTACCCCTTATTCGTAATCAAAAACTTGCGCCCCAGGGCATACTTCTCCATCCCGGCCTTCAAAGTGCCCCGAGGCACCATGCTCGTTGCCGCCACTATTCTTTCATTATACTCTCGATAAATGAATTCTGCTTCGAATCTGATATTTGTATCCTCTGGGTCGGCATCAGGGACACCAAATCTTCTTCCCGATTCAGAAAAATAAGCTTTCGTCTTACGACTAGCAAGTTCATCATTCTCCCGTCTGATTTCCCAGTACGGATCCGGCACGACGTTAAGAAAAGCGAAAGGGGTATGGTAGAGGTCGAATCTTTGCCGGTCCCAGAGCGAGCCGAGGTATTCAAAACGTTCCTGATGCTTTTCGAGTTCCTTTTCGGTCCAATCAGCTGGGACCAGGCCAGAAAATTCGAACGCACCGGAGTTTCTGTATTCATAGTTTTCCATGCCATGGATTTTCTTATACTCAGAAAGTGCCTGTATGGCCTCGTTAGTACACCGATTCTCTCCTGCCATGTTGAGAAGACCATTGGTCTCAACAGTTACAGGTGGCTTTCCGGGTACCCAAAAGGGCGGTTTAGGCGGTAACCAGGTCATATGATCAACCCCGAAAGGGATCTGTCTTTTTTCTTGATCGATATATTCATCTGTCTTGGGTTCTTGTCCCGCCTAGTGTAAGCCAAAAAGCCTTCAAGCGTTCTTTGAGATCAGGATACCGGCGAGTAGCCGGGTTACTGTCTTCTGCCAGAGCCTTGCATTGGCCCACCGCTACCATGAACTTGGTCGTGTTCTCGAAGTCGGCAGCAACCTCCGAGACAAAGCCATCGTGGATCTCATCAATTGCGTCCCATAGGATACCTTGCGAAATCATCGTCTCTCCTTGAATGTCCACGCTGGCGGTTGTCAAACCTGCAGCTTTATATGTCTTGGGTTGGAGCTCCGCTGCAAGTCGTTTCCTCATTTCGCGACCGACTAACTTCTCGGTATGCGCCATCATATCTTCTGCCCCACGACCAAAGCCTACGGGGTTGTCATCAGGTTCAGGTCCGTCGGCAACGCAATAAACGAAACCCGGCCGCTTTAGCAGTTCTTCCATGATTTCTCGCATCTCCTCTGGCATTTCCCGGGCAGAGAATGATTCTGGAATCTCGTCCAAATCTTCAATCCTCCCGAATCCTATTCGCTCGATTTCCTGTCTTTTCAAGCGTATTTTCGTCTCACGATCTGCATCGGTGAACACCTTATCCCCCAAAGTATTGCAGTTATATTGAAACGTACGACGCTCGTTACTTGAGACACCCTCCTCTTTGATCCGAATAGGTTTAGACCACCACGGCACATCCTCCAAATGTTTTCCCTTCCCGGACGGCAAGGGCGAACAATTCAAATCAGTCGACCAGTCGGGGACCCAACTTGGTAGGCTGTGATTGGAATCTCCACAGTGCTTTAGAATCTCTAGGCCATGGGCATTATGCAATGACCATGTTGAAAAAGCTGTGTACACCTCCTCGAAAGGGGTGCTGTAATTTGGTTTGATGACTGACCTCGGCGACGGTGCGAACATATTCACTAGGGCGTAGACCTTGTCTCGGGAGTCTGTCGCCTGCAAACGACGATACTGGGATACTAGCTCTAGCGGCCAATGGGGCGCTGACGGACTAGTTACTTCGGTATCCGAAGAAAATACTCCATATAATATCTTCCTCCCGTTCTGACGTAGCTTGTCTATGTCGAGGATATGCGAAATACTCGGGAAGTACTGTCTCCGTTCGTACTGATACGACCTCATTCTTGCTGCGGCGATAACTAACCTCGGCCACTCGAGATGCTCCTTACCGCATTGGACCCTCACTTTTTGCATCTGAAACATACCGCCCATAACGATCTCTTGGATTACCCACACGCGATTCCACCACGGACGATTAAGCAAGCGATTCAGAGCATCAATCTCCCGTCGATCCAGGGTTGTCATTTTGTCATATGGAGATCCTGACCCTAACTCCCGCAACACTTTCATGGCTATGTCGCTGTCGTCGTCCGCAGACCCGAGCCATACAGTGACTGCATTTGCAGTCACATAGATTGAACTCATTTTGGGAACCTGTCGACTTTTCTCCTCTTCATCTTCTTGGTTGATGCAGAGGGCATCAATCCATAGAGTGACGGCAGTTTCGGCCTCCCGTCGTTGGCGCAAGAATGCTTCGAGGTTCTTCTTCACGGGTCTGGCTTCTCCATTGATTATGACATTTCTGGTACTCCATTCTGCTCCCCATGTGTAGGAGAGAGCCTCGAACGTCTCGAAAGTGGGCACGTTATCGCCATCAAAGAGCTTCCTAAGTCTGCCATGTATATCGGAGCCGAAAGATCGGCTAGGTTCTAAATCGAATAGGCGCAAGTCCGGGTTAGAAAGTACAAAATAATGGAAAACTTTTTCTCGGGGACTAAGAGATTCGTTCTGGTCTATAGCTATAGCCATGGCGTCTTCTCTAGTCATGTTTGAGATGTCCATGTTTTCGAGGGACTGAACCTGGGACAGATTATCCTTCTGTTTCCTCGCATTAATTTGTCTGAGGTAGTAGAGTTATTTCATCTCATGTTGGATGGTGTATTTAAACATAGTCCTGAAATTTCCCCTCAGAATCTGCCTTGCCATTGTCTCCTATACCTATCATTCACATGCCAAGCCCAGTAGCAGTGCTATATGCGACCAACTTGCATGATGACGCGTCCCCACATATAAATAGTTAGAATGACTAAACTTCTGATATTTTTACATTTATGCTATTTCTAGGCATCATGAGCCCTCTAAACGCCTTGCCTCTTTCATAATCATAATCTGAACCGCCCGAGGTCGTCGGGATAACGTTCGAAACCGCCTTGAACTTCCGGAAATGCAATGATGTAAAACTCCATATGAATACACCCTGTAAAGTGAACCCTTCGCTATTCTATCCAATTGTCGTCGCCTCCAGACCTCACCTAGCTATCCAAGTCTAGGCCGTCTCTCGGATTCGCATAGAAAACACCACCCATTTCCCTGATCACTCGGCATCGCTCCTCCATGTGAAGGGCATTGTGGATCCTGCCGACGCCTCTCTCCGACGCAGCGCCGTTGGTAGTCCTGAGAACCCAGACACCGCCGCTCGCGGGCCATCCGACAAAAGTGACGGGGTTCTTGGACCTGTCGAATTCCATCGCCCGCCGGGCGTAGGCCTCCTCGCTCTCCCACCACGTCGCTCCGAGCTTGCGCATGTTAAAACAATGGATGTCCTCCTCCTTCTGGTTGGGCGATCTCATGGCGATGTGGAAGCGGTCAAGTTGTAGAAAGTCCATCTCGACGGCGTAGCAGTGAAGAACATATATTCCTCCCTTACTCGGATATCCGCGGACGGCGGCTCCGGATCTCACACCGAACTGTGTCCTGAACTGGGGCAGGACAATGAGAAAAGCTTCGTCGTCTCCTGAGTCGTAGACGAGCTGGCGGGATTGGGCGAGTGTCTCCCGCGATTGGGCGATTGTATCCACATCATCGTCCTCGGAATCCCACACCGGTTCTTTGGAGGATTGGCCGATGTCGCGTGTCGTTGTATGTGTTCCTGACCGCCGAGCTTTTAATGAAAATAGATAACTCCCAGACAGAGCTGCTATCAAAAATAGAGTTGGAGTCAACATGGTCATAATGTCGTGACAAGGTTGTGCACGGATTGCTGTGCGCATTTTGGTTTGGAGATCTAATCCGTCCAGTCCGTCTAGCTACAATCACCTACCTTCTCTCGGTAGACGTCCCATAATAAGTGCCCCAGGGATGAACAACGTGGTAAAGCCCACGTCACATCGAGCTTTGACTTGTATAAACGGATGGGGTGACTTGGGCCCTGATACCGCTGGACACCGCTGGACCCTTGTTACGTGTTATGCGACCATTTGCATCCCCGGATGAATATATGTAATTGGGAGAAAATGAATGGGGAGCATGGGGTTCGTGACCTCCGCTGTGTGGCTGCATGTATTTTTTCCCCCTTGTAGCGAGGTAACCCAGCCAATCAATTTAATTGCTTCTCCACAGAACCCGATTCGTCTACACGTGGCGCCGAACCCAAGCGGTGAACCATTTCACTGGCGAATTCGGGTGCCCCGGAATAACATTCGTTGTCATTTACTGCATATTTCATTTGCAGTCGTGTGGAAATATGACTTCATACAGAGAGAGAGGCCGCCAGCCTCCTCCGCGTCGCCTTCTGTTCACTTGCTAGCTTGCTAGCCACCTTAGAAAATAAAAATTTAAATAGTCTCGGGCGCCCAACCTCTCCTGCCTCTTAAAAAAAAAATTTGCGATAACTTTTCCCCGTTTGGACGCTCGGACATCACTGATCTATTAACAAAAAAACCCACCGCACTTTGCCCTAATTCGTTAAGAGGGGCTGGGATCTACCGCCTAGCGATTATTTTTCGCCATCCACTGCACGATGCTGTAAGAAATGTTACACGTAACGGCCGGTAACAGCAGATGCACCATGCTCGTAGGTAATTACACGCCAAATACCCTCGAGGTTGACTTTAAGGCTGTGTATTTGATCGGATTGGTTCATAGAGAGTAGTCTGGCTTGAAGGAATTCTGGTATGTCCAGTTTCTCACATAAAGTTCAATTCATGCGCGTGTTAGATTGAGTAAAACCGTGCCCTCGTGCATTAATCTCAAATGATATTTGATAAATCACTTTACTAAAAATGATGCACGAGGTGGCATGGATGTCACGATTAGATAGAGAGCGAGAGATACTGGACAACTCAACAACTAAGATACGTCCTGCGTAAACTAACTAACTATAACAGAACCACCGAGCGCCTTGGTAGCATACTATAAATATGTTAGCAAACCATCTTCAATGTACGGTGTCGAACTCACGTTGAAGATGCCCCAACGATATCCGAGGAAGTAATGCCAATCCGTCGTCAAGGCAAATGCCGTGCCCAAGTTCTAAAAGCCGGCCCCGTCAGTGCTGTAGCTGAATGTCCCCGTGCGACCGGGTCCTGGGTTGATGTCGACAGTGCAACGAAGATAAATAGGGCCTTTCTGCACGTCGGCGCTCGCGGCCGTCCTGCCCGTATTCGTTGTCCTCCAAGACGAGTCCATCGTGATGCTATTGACCATGCCCACCTTCAGGGCACCGCCGTCATTCAATACACCGATCCACGCCGATTGGTCGCGGAAGAGAGCAAGACCGGCGCGGTCGCCGTCCGCCATATTCGTCGTGTCCAAGACGATTGTGGCGGTCGATACGGGGCCGTGGATTCG
The DNA here is from genome assembly GCA_022578945.1 of Hypoxylon fuscum. Taxonomy (NCBI): domain Eukaryota; kingdom Fungi; phylum Ascomycota; class Sordariomycetes; order Xylariales; family Hypoxylaceae; genus Hypoxylon; species Hypoxylon fuscum. Next base: position 47,238 of record MU399896.1, on the reverse strand, counting down.
ATGCGTTAGCGTGTTACGCGCGGCATACAGGTCGTTTGTCACCGTCGCCGTGTTCAGCGTTAGCCCATTGCTAATGTGGAAGCTGGTCGTGTCAGGGTTATGGTTCCACTCCCTCTGGTGACTGAACGCCGGCCCTGTGAAGGTGTCCGGCTCTATTAGAGGCGGCAATGGGCGAGCAGGCATCGGCATAGGGTACGTGACACCCCAACCGCCGTTAGATGTCGTCAGCGTTGGAAATCCATCCGAACTCCAGGTGATAGGAGCTGCTGCCCTCGAGTGTTCCGATGTTACCTAGGTAGGCTTAAGTAGACCTGCTGAGTCTTGACAATGCTAAGGTCGTCCGCCGAAAGTTGGGCTACCGAAATCGCGTGTTGCCATATGCAACGTACATGATATCGTCGTCGTCAATCAGAAGACCCGCATCGTAGAAACAAGTGTTCAGCGTCGATGCCAAATTCCAGGGTCCCGTCGCTTCCGGGGCCGTATGTATGTACGTCTTCCCTGACTCGATGCAGCCAAACCAATACCACTTGTCGTTGCTTTTCCTGTAGCGCATGGTCGAGGCCGAGATTCCCTTTACGTATGCTCGCTCGCTACCCGTCAAATTATACTTCGAAGACCATTCCAGCTTTGGGACAGAATGTCCAATGTACTCCCAGTTAATAATGTCGTAGGATCGTAGGATCGGCGCTCCTGGGGAGTAGTGCATTGTCGAGGCTGAGTAGTACCAAGCATCGCCAACGCGGAAGATGTCTAGGTCGGCAAGGTCCTCCCAGAGTACCGGGTTGGTGAATATATCGGCAGCCGCTGCAGCAGTGCAAAGACTAGCTACCAAAGCGATACTTATCGACTTGAATAGCATCTTCACGCGTACTATAGGGAAGATGTCAAGTCTGTTTTCATACGCAAGAAGAATACGAGCCTATATTCAACAGTCCTAGAAGTCACTAGAAGACAAGCTATATATCAGTTCGACTAGCTTAACATCTATTCTACCTATTTATTGTGCGAACCTGTCTCTATTGATGATATGAGCGGCTAGTTGACCGTCCTAGATTTCATGGAAGCGTCTGGCACAGGATAAGCGCGCCAATGATGCGCCAGGAGATATAGTAACTAGATCATCTCAGGTATCCATATAGTATACCTACGTACAGGTCCGGCACTATTCCGGGACGTCACAATGCATCCTGACCGAATCCGGGAATCCAGTTGACGCTGATTGGCCCGGGAGTTTTGAAGCTCGGCAAGCACATCGTGTCCTCCGGAGAACCTCCCATGGGGCCGGAGGGCGGGGCTTCCCTCCCGGTGGGAGGAAGCGAGCCAATACTCTTTGGTTTCCTACAGCTACCAAATGAATTGGTGAGAGGCTTCATAGTGTTCTGACTGAATGCGCGGTTGCCATCTCAAGTTCGTGTTGATTGATCTACTGATTTATCAGATTTTATCAACTACCTAGGTCCTACTTCGACTACGCCCGTCGCGAATTTACTTGCTTGACCTTCTAGTCCGTCATGAGCAGCCCAGGGAGAGAGTCCTTATGTTCGACCTCTTCGGCAGATTATTGTGAAACCACTTTGATTGAGGACGTGCTTCGACGCCGCTTTGAGAGGCGAGTCCGTTTTATGTTCAGCTCTTCGCATCAGCTGAACAGCCGTGTTTGTAATCGACGAACCTGGGATGAGTTCCGCTGTCCCATTTCTATAGCAGCCCCAAATGAAGCGAATTTGAGACCGTATCTCATCAAATTCCTCCATGAAGGTAAAGATGCGGTGGAAGAAATCTTTGATGTTTTCTTCGCTTTTCATAATCGTGACATGGTAGGGGCAACATGGGCTAACCTAAAGTCATTGCCGTCCTGGTTAGTTGCACTGTCTGGGTCGGTGTCGTTCTCTAATGACTGGTCTATTTCGAGACCAGAAAAGCGGTTGGTTAGATCACCTATGGTCTTCGGCTTTAGTATGTCTGTCGGTCGCTTTGTAGCGTGAGAGGTCCGCGGTGGTTTGAATGGGTGTAGTATTTCCCAGGTAGTAATGAGTACACTGGTAAAGTGCTCATGGCGTTTGTTGCTCTCTTCCTCGCTGTGGCAATGCCCGTGATGTAAATGTAGAAATCGCCTTCGCGCGTCTATGGTACGACTAAAAAGCTGATCTATCGCTTTAGGTATTTCGATTTTAGGCTTATAGTTAGCGATTGTGTTTGCCATGCGGCGGAAGTCGGAAACATTTATGGTGTAATTTTGCTTCGTAGCCTTCTCCTTTAGTCTCGTGCTTGGAGCATTGATAGGAGGAGTGGATTCAGGGGCACCAACTTGATAACCACATTTGCGGTAGTTGTAAGCCAACCATTCCGCGATAGCTTCGGTGTCTTTCTTGTATTGTATGTACGTGGCGAAACGATCGTCAACTGTCCACTCCATGGTGGACGTGCAATAGCACAGGTCAGTTAACCTGGAAGAACTTAGACTTGCTTGTTGTCTTTTCCCGGTTGCGTGGTGATATTTCTGGGCTAACGTGGCTAATCGATCTGGTATTCCAACAGTTCGAAGACTGTGAAGACGTAGTACATGGTGATAGAGGAGATTACGTTAGGAGTGCTGTGGAGGAGAGCGGGAGGGAGCGGGGGTAGAAAGAGGAGTGTCTAGGTGGCTAGCCACTAGAAATATGATCGAAAGGGGTATATAGATGAGTCTATAACCTCAATTTAATTAGAATTGTCCAGCTCAGCTAATGCAGGTGAGCTGTGCTAATCACTCCAGCCGAAATTGGATGTTGTGATAGTTAAGGACGAGTCGACTTGGTTCGATTTTGCAGATAGTATAGTAAGTTAGAATGATGTGCTTGTGCCTTTTTGACGTGGGATTGTAAACCGTTAAAAAATTGCAAGCGGAAGTGACAATATGGGTAGGTAGATTAGATGTTAAATAGGTAGATAGGTTGTTAAATTGAATATCTTGGACTCCACCACTGAGCACGAACTAAACTACCTACAACGTGTGCCATCGCACTCGCACTTTTGTTCTTTCCCCTAACAATAACAATTTCCAGCCGTAAGCACTGTGGTAATAACGCTAGGGTTGGCATTCACTTCATTTTCTAAAAATCACGCCCCAGAACGTTAACTGTTTCGCATGGCCGAGCATCAAGAACTATATACATTCATACTTGTTATATTCACAAGGTAGTTAGTTGAAACCTAGCATCCACAGGTAATCAACAGAAAAGAGTCTTTTAAAAGACATACGCATAAGAATGCCCAAAGTTTCCTTAAATGGTGGCCTTAGAATTGAATTTGTTGGTTGGGTTTCTATGAATGGCGGCGGCCTAGCGTTGTCAATGGGTGAAAGACAAACAACCTTAGGATACACGATCAAACCTTAGGAGGGTATTCAATCCTCAGGCACCTTATTGTGAAATGTATGGAGAACAAATATATAAATTCAGTCATTTCCATTTCAGTTCTAACACCCTGTTCTCCACAGCGAAGTGAGGCTTCCTACCTCAGTGAACTGCTTAATTCATCGCAGGGACACTTTTAATAGTAACTTCACTACCCTTTTGAGGAGTTAGCCGAGATTATTCAGTCGCATTGACATGACTTTTGTCTACTACTACTCGGCGAATTCATAGACAGAAGCCGGAGGTATTCATAGATCATATTCAACGACTTCGCCACATGATCCGATGGCGCCTACATTCCCCCGCAAGGTACGTAATATGGCGTGGTATAAGTAACAGCTAAAGCAATTTTCTAATATTTAAAGCAGGGTGCAGCATCTAGGCGTAGGGTTTTACGTCGTTTTCACCTCTTTCCTAAGCTCCCGACAGAGCTCTAGCTCATGATCTGGGGGTTCTGGCGCGAGAGCGAACCAGTCATTCGACATTACCTATTATATCATGGGGATGGCGCACAATTATGTTACGGAGCATATGACACGCATTCTAAAAAATTCGTCACACAAGAGAGGGTCATGAAAACAACAGCAGAGCCAAGCGTAACCAATCCTGTTGATCCAATGGCGTTCAAGATACGCTTTCCAAAGGACATTAAGACATTGAGCAACATGGAAGAGACGCGGGAGGCATTTGACTACTATGGAAATCTCAAGACATCCATTTCGCCCGTATTTACCTGGGCTAACTTTGAAAAAGATATCTTTTTCGTCCATTGCAGCGACAATCGCCAGAGTGGAAGCCGAGGCCTAGGATATTTTCTTTATCTATTACGAAACGTAAACCCGACAGATCATATTGACAGTCACTGGTGTCGACGTATCACACAATTGGCAATGTGGTCACGTTGTGGGCTAAGTTACTTGCCTATGCTACGTAACATGGACCTTTCTCGCGAACTCCCAGCGCTGAAAACTGTCTCTATTCTATACTACGAACCCAGAAAAAGGCACAGCCCGCGGGGTTTATGGAAGATATCAGGAACCGGGTATATCTACATCCATAACAACCCCATTGAATATCGGCAAATGTTCTACAAAATGGCCTATGGTGTTCCGGCAACGAATGCATCTACCCTTAGCTCACACGAAGATGCGGGGGAATTCGCACGGCTGCTGAAGACCATGTTCGACCGGAATGGCCTTAAAGTAGACATAAACATCGTAAGTAATACAAATGACAGTATTATAGGTTTAAATGCTTTATTGCGTTGCCATATTTCACATGCACTGGCTATACATGTAATTAAAGACTCACACGCCTAAGTATTATATAATATTTGACTGATGCGTTTGAGCAGCTCGACACTATCTTCAGGAGGTAGGAAAGAAGGAATGGCCTAAGTAGTCACTGGGCGCTTCTGCCACATGAAGCGAAGCCTTACACTTAGTTTACAAGTGCTGGTCACCGCCAGGATAACCGGCAGGAAAAACCAGCAGATACGAGCCTAAGGGTTAGGACAGACTTCTAAGGAGATACCTACTCATGTATATGTGCTGGCTAAGCCACGCATTGCGTCAGGGGACCAATCCCTGATGTATGAAAAAAGGATTCATGGACATCGATAGCCATGAACTTCCAGTCTAGCATCTAGGTACTTAGATTAATAACTTTTCACAAAACACTGTAGCCTTCGGCGTATCCCCAAAGGGCCTGCACTGTGAAATTTGGTTCTCGAATCTCCTCTGTTGCTGATCGGCACTTATTTGTGCCTCGCCTCGAAGCATTCTACTGTGTCCAATGATCGTTGCTTGTAGCCTATTTCAATAGCTTAATGGTGCACGTATAGTGATGATTAATCATGAGCGCCATATTTATCATGTGTAAAGGAATTGGATGACGTTGCAATTATTTTCTATTCTACCTGCATAGGAAGAACATGTTGCGTCTAGCAACCGCGTTTTCAACCCTAACCTCTAGGTCTAATCCTGTATAATTTGTTGTTCCTATGGTACACGTTTGAGTAGTAACATCAAAAAGGTGTTTGGACCTTTCTTTTCCAACTTGAGCTTTATCATTAGATAAATGTCTTGCTAAAACATGTATAGAGTGGTAATCGTATATCTCGTATCATACTAGTTGGGTAGGTCTGCTTTTCAATAGATCTTCGTATCAATGGCTACTCTTCATCGTGCACTTCAGGTTTCGGAGCTCGCACGAATAGCGCTAGAACTAGCATGGCGAGACACGAGATTGACACGCCAAGATATGGCAAGCCAATCCACTCCCCGCCTAATCGCATGCCGAGAGTGAAAAGGCCAGCGAGCGCAGGCGTCGTCCATATGTTGCTTGCCATCTCTAAGAGGGCCATGAGCGTGAACAGCCTTGATCGGTGCTCGGGGTCGACGTGAGAGGCGGCGATGCTCTTGATAAAACTTGCAGATCCGGAGCCAAGAGACATTACGATGAGACCAGCGACGAAAACCGGCAAGGAGGGAGAAACTCCAAGGATAAAAGTACCAACAATGTAGGCTGCATAAGACCAACGCACTAGTATTAGGTCCCGCTCCTCCACATTAACGGTCATACGTAGCCAGCGACGCATCGATGGCCGAACCATGAGGTTGGAGACAAAAGGGACAATCAAGAGGACGACGACTATGTGGGCGATGCCGTATATGGATTGAACGTAGCCAGTCTCGGCCAAAGGAATGCGGTAACGTTTGGAGATAAATTGTACCATGAATTGGAACGTGCACACGAGTACTGGTAGCGATAGGAGACAGATGACCAGAATGAGAGCGACAGAGCGTATCCATATGATGGAAATGGTATCTTGCAGCTGTTTGAAACCCTGGAGCGCACGCGCCTTAAGAGTGATGGCTTGAGATTCCCCTTCTTCAGAGTGCGACTTGGTAGCGAAGGTCTCCGGTATGAGAGCTATCAAGGCAGCAGCTATAATCCATAGTATGAGGGTAAGTAGCATAACGGGCCAAGGACCAGTCGAAGACATCATCGCCGATGCCAGCGCCGGGGAGATCAAGTTTCCGACCAGGCTTGTAACGTGAATGCGCATAAAGCTGATCGATCTGTATGTTTTGTGAGTAATAGGACGGGATGCTACGTGAAGAAACTTGAGCATACCTGTTCGATTCTGGTACTACGTCGCTCAGAATGCTGTATATGCAAGCTTGCATGACTGGTTGGCCCCCACAAAGCTGCGCTAGCGACGATATCCAAAGTAATCGGACTGGCAGCTTGTCTGAAAACCAAGCGACAATCATAATGAGTATCATATATATTATCCATCCAACTGAGCTAGCAGCATATACTGGCTTGCGCCCAATGCTTGGGAGAGAATTAGTCATGATAACTAAGGTACGTATAGAATGAAATGGTGCTCACCGATCGGCCACGATACCCCATAACAGAGCAACGAGACAACTGATGCCAGCATTCAGAGCCTCAAGAACGGCAAACAGATATGCCAACTTGGATTGAATAGGGTCGTCCTTGCAACTCCCCTCATCAATAGGGTCATCTACACTCGGTGTTTTACCATAATACTCATGACATAGGATATCTTCGTAGATCCTGGTCATAGGAATGGTCAGAAAGGCACCGGCAGCGGAAGCGACGAAGACTATGAGATAGAATAAGCCAAGAACGGTACTGGGCTTGTGCGCCGTTGGCAGACGGACGCTAGAGCTGATGGAGGCCAGTGTGGATGACCTCGAATGGCCGGGCTTCCAAGCCGATGTGGGGACCTCCGGATCTCCTGGAGCCCCAACAAGGGGAGTTCGTTCGGTGACGGTGATCTCATCGTCGCCGGCTGTTTCTTGACTCATCTTGAAGTTGAAGAATTAGTCTAGATTTTCACAAAAGGGATGTTTGTCGTGTCTTGTCGTCTCTCACGCGAGACGTCTCCGTCATCTCTGGCTGCTGGCAAGGGAGGGATTGATAAGACGATGATATGACATTAGAAAGACAAGAAAGAAATCAAAAGAAAATCAATTAAATATTTATTTAACCGAGCATGGGAACGTCGATCATTGATCTGGTTGGGGTTACACTGCATTGCATTTATTGCAGGGGTAAGAGAGAGTGATCCTGTTGCTTATGTAATTTCAGGTACGGTTTACTTTGTAGATTGTAGAATCAGACTCCAACGCAGCATGAGGCATATCGTCGTGTGCAAGGCAAACCTCCGAGCTACGTCGTTTCCGATTTTAAGCCCACGTAAAGGGAATTTTTAATTTGGCTTGGTATCATTTACTGATTAACTTCTTTTTCCCTTTAGGAAAGATTAGGGCTAGGTTTTCCTATTGCGACGGTTGTGCACACCTTACCTTCCGCATTCCACAATTGCCATTTTTTCGATCTCAACATGACTTTCAAAAAGCTCAAGAAATTTGGTCAACTCAACCTGATCACCTACAAACCACCCCGATCTCAACTCCAGAAAAAATCATTGACCAAATCTTACCCATTCAAAACTTGCGAAAATTACCATCCCGAATATTACACTCGCGATTATTACACTCGCCAATATTACACTCGCCATTATCACACTTGCGACACGAACAGTAACCCTCGCGAACATTCTGACCTATCATTTTCTAACATACTCATACAACCACCGCCACGATGAAAACCCGATCTCAAGTGGCTATGAAGCCGACTGCCCCCGTTGCTGGCAACGGTCGCGTCGGAAAGAAGACAGGTGGATATGACAAGAAGAACGCGGGAACGCAGGCGATCCCGTCCAAGTCCCGTAGCACGCACACTAAGCGCAAGAGAGACGAGACAGAGTCGGACGGTGATGACACTGGCGCTAAGGCGAAGCGATCTAAGTCCTCTTCTGCCCCGGTAAAGAAATCCGGCGCCAAGAAGTCCACCATCCTAGCGAAGACACTCCCCCAGCCCACTACGACCATCATCGAGGCCCCTACCACACCCCTGGAAGTCTTCGTCTTCGGCGAAGGCTCTGGTGGAGAACTGGGTCTTGGTAGCGAGGCTATCATTGGCCAAACCGTTGATGTGACTCGACCTCGTCTGAACCCCCATCTCTCCGCAGAGGACGTCGGTGTGGTGCAAGTGTCTTGCGGTGGTCTACATGGCATTGCGCTTACAAAGGACAACAAGGTACTCACCTGGGGAGTCAACGACCATGGCGCATTAGGACGCGACACAAATGTCCAGCAAGGAGACGACGATGACATGAACCCCGCTGAGAGTATTCCTCGACCAGTTGACATGTCCACTCTGGATCCCAACATCGAGTGGGCTCAGGTCGTCGGTAGCGACAACGCCTCGTTCGCCTTGACGAAGGATGGCCGCGTATATGGCTGGGGCACATTCCGCGTAAGTTTCCTTGAGTTCGTCGCGCATCACGCATCACGCTTCTTACTAACACTGTCTTTAGAACAGCAACGGCATCATGGGCTTTCGCGGTATCAAGGACATTCAGAAGACCCCGTGTCTCATCCCCGAGCTCAAGAGCATCGTACAGCTCGCAGCCGGCAACAATCACGTGCTCGCTATTGACAACAAGGGCCAGATCTATGCCTGGGGTTGCGCAGAACAGTACCAGATCGGTCGTGCTGTTCGTACCCGCCACCTGGAGTTGGGTCTCAGGCCTGAGTGCATTGGACGTCAGCCCATGCGTGCCGCTGACGCGAAAGCTGTCAAGATCGCATGTGGTTCATACCACAGCTTCGCTCTCGATCAGGAAGGCCGTGTCTTCGCCTGGGGTCTAAACAACTTTGGCCAACTCGGCTTCTCCGACCGGGCTGGCGAGAATGACGCATGTCAGATAAGGCCGCGTCTGGTCGAGAGCCTTCTCGACTACAAGATTGTCGACATCGTTGGAGGAGAGCACCACTCCCTCGCTGCCACAGCTGACGGCAAGCTGCTGGTGTGGGGCCGATGTGACGGATTCCGAGTCGGTCTCCAGTCGGAGGCCTTCACTCCAGACAATTCTATCTTCGACGAGAGCGGAAGACCTCGTATCCTAACCCAGCCCACCGTTGTACAAGGTAAGCACTAACTATACCACGTCCTACCCACAAACTGTACTGACTATCTACTACAGGCCTCCCGCCGGTCGCATCGGTTGCGGCTGGAACGGACCACAGCTTTGCGCTGACCGTCGATGGCAAGGCGTATTCGTGGGGATTCTCATCGGGTGGTCGAACCGGTCTAAATACCGAGGACGACATCGAAGTCCCGACCCTGCTCAACTCCAAGTCTGTCAGAGACAAGAAGCTGACCTTCGCCGATGCGGGTGGACCGTTCTCGGTCCTGGCTTCTGTCATCCGTCCTACCGCCTAAGGCGAGGCCCTGTTGCACGATTTTCTTTAAAGTGGAAACCTGCGTGCTTACGTATGTGTACACCTATGTTTGCTAACATGTAGGGAAGAGTATTCCCACCTCGATGTTGCACGATGGCTACGATACCCATGCGTCCCTTTGCTTTTTGCTTTTCTGAGATCGAATTTTACTTCTCGATTTGTTGATGCATGCGGATTGGCTAGGAAAACAGTGGTGAGGCGGTGACCTCATGTGGTACCAGAAAGGAAATGTGTATCGGATATCACTATTGGAACAAGTGAGACAGTTCATGCAGTATGTCTCCCGACAGACAGGATTCGCAGCTCTTAGCCTCCCAAAGTAGCAATGCTTGACTATCTTTATTTTTCGTCCGTAACCAACTTGTTGGATTGACAGCTGAGTCTGCAATTGTTTCTTTTTCTCTCCCCTGAAGGATGATGACGCGGATCCTCCTTAATAAATTGAGCTGCAGCTTGTTGTTCAACCTCGGGTCCGAACCGATATCCAGGAGCGAACACGGATCTCGGGTGAACTAGTAAGACGTTTGACAGGGCGCCGTAAAATAAATCGCGTTACCGTGGTGCATAAGGAAATATATCAAAATGCACGTGGGAGGATGCATCATGCATTGATTAAGCAGGGAGGACCTCGTCGTCCCAAGAAAAAAAGCCACACTAGTCGATGCAAATCATAGATACGATAGTGCCACCCGCCAACCTGTCCAGCAACGCCAGACAGGTCGTATCTCATTCCGACCTGCCCGACGGATTTCGGTCCCGAACAGTCTGCGAATATGCGGCGCAACTCGATAATAATAACATGCAGAAACAACAGCAGGAAGTGGATTCTCTATAGATAGATATCATCGTCAGCCCAAGGGATTTCTATGGAATCTTACACGACATGGAGGCTCGCGCCGCGCTTACTAGCCAGGGCGCAAACACCCACACCGAACCCCCCGCGTAGTCTGATGGATCATTTGGTCGTTCCACGGCTCCCTATATATTGAAAAGATGTCTAACACAATGTTGGTGCAACCACTCCTCGTTCATGGTTCATGTTACCAGCAAGGGACAAATCTGCAGTTCTTTAGTATTACGATCTCCAACGGCTATCAGTAGCTATCAGCGTTGCATAATCTACTGAAAAGAGGCCCCCGTCACCACGTCGCTACCGCTTTCTCTTTTCTCCTATAATGCACATCCCAGGCCATATAATATTATTGGGTGCTTGCGCCGCCCTGTTAGGTCAGTCGGCGGTCGCTGGACCTGTCCCATATGCTGGCATACCCATGCCCGGCGTCTTCAAGAGGTTTCAAGATATATATCAAAGAAACATAATAGCATCCTTAGGGGAGACGGGGTGTACGAAGAGAAATATTGCCGTTCGCAAGTCATGGTACGATATAACGAAGCAGCTACCTCCCTCCGCCCTACAGCGCTAACAATAACCTTCAGGGATGAAATCGACGATGCAACAAGGCTCGACTACATACGCGCTGTGCATTGCCTGGCAGCGAGGCCGCCAAAGACAGATGTTGATACGATAAAGAACGTTGCGCCTGGTATCGTCAACCGGTTAGACGACTTCACCTATATCCACATCAACCAGACCAACATCATCCATCAGTCGGTAAGTAACCCCCTGACCATAAACTCTAAGACTATCAGTCAAGTTAACAAGACTCAGGGCTATCTCCTACCATGGCATCGCATATTCCTGTGGCAGATGGAGACGGCGCTGCGCGATGAGTGCGGATACAAGGGGCACCTGCCGTACTGGGACAACGCACGGTTCTCGGAAGCCCAGACGCAGTCCCGGCTGTTCGACGGGGCACCCACATCCTTCGGCGGCGACGGCGCGCACGTAGCCCACGGGGTCAGCAACATCAACCTCCCCGGCCTCGCCATCAACTTCACGCTACCACGGCTGCCAGGCACGGGCGGGGGCTGCGTGACCTCGGGGCCCTTCACGAACTACACGATCAGCCTGGGGCCTGTGGCCAAGCCGGTGATCGACCCGGCCAACAAGTACGGGTACCAGCCCAACCCGCGGTGCCTGTCGCGGGACCTGTTCGACGGCGCGAGCCGCGGGGTGCTCACGTGGGCGAACGCGACGGCGATCGTGGCGTCGGACAGCATCGGCGGGCTGCGCGGCAACGTCGAGAGCCTGTGGCACCTCAACTCGCACACGTACGTGGGGCTGGAGGCGGCGGACCCGTTCAGCACGCCCAACGACCCCGTCTTCTACCTGCTGCACGCGCAGATCGACCGCCTGTGGGCCATCTGGCAGGGCCAGGACCTGGCCGCGCGCACGTACGCCATCGACGGCAACCGCACCTTCTTCGGCATCCCGCTCGACTACGCGCCCGACGTGCCGCCCAGCCTGGCCACGATCGAGGACCCCATGGAGCTCGGCTTGGGGATGCGGCCGCAGGCCAAGGAGGGCATGCCGATGACCAAGTACGGGCGCTGTTATATATATGAATAGACTGGGAGGGTTAGCTTTAGGGGTGTCGTTTTGCATATAGATGGTGCTTGCACGTAATAGAAGCCTCAAGACTGGAGGTTTTGGGGTCTGATAATAGAGTCTTAATACTTATAAAGGGTTCTCTTTCCTTCCTTGTGTGGTTCTCTCGTGGAAATCCAACGCGGTTGTGTTGTATGTGGTTATTTTCAAAACCCCTGTTTCGTATTCTGTTATGCCTAGGGCTGATTGCCTGGTAAAATTTAGACGAGTCCATTCAGATAGTTAGACCTACCATCCTCAACTCTTTCCCTTTTCGCACTACTCACAGGCGCAACATATTCCTTAACGATTTCAGGGCAGTGACTTCATGTGCAAAAAGATGATACTTTTCTTGGCGTGCGCCATGGTGCCTTTGGCTGGAATTGAGAGGTAGTCACAATGTACATGGAAGGCTTGGGACCGTGCCAAAACTTTGAAATTATTCTACCATGTGGTAGATACTCCCAACTAATATGAAAGTACCAGTAGAATCACCAGATAGCGCTGGTAAGAATCGAACCTAACCCACTATATACTTCTACTAGCTGATGCTTAAGTTAGGGATAGGTTTGCCACGATGCAGAGCTGCGGGCAGGTCCCGGGTCTATATTCACGAGCCTCCTTTGTCCTGGCTGTGAAGCCCCTGATAGGTCTGGCAGACCCCCAGATCCCTGGTGACTTGAGCTACTAGACTCCTGATAAGGTTCGATCGAAGTTACCTTTCCAAGGAGGTAGGTAACTTGTTAAAAATCAGAGAGCAACCACATCAGATTTTTGTTTTAGAGAGCTGGAGCTTAATCAATGTACCATTTCGAAACGAAGAAGTAGTCCGGTGCTTAGACCCAGGTCCTGTCCTTTATTTGAAGTTTAAAATAACCCTGCCGCGCTAATGTAGGTACCATTTATACCAGAGCCTTTCCCTTCTCTTGTACAATTCTCCATCTCTCCAATTATCAAAAGACAAACAGATTGCTAGAAATCTCGGCTACCTACCTCCAAAACCACGCAGCGCCTACTAGGTACCGACGTACGATACACAATGTCGTCTTTCGCACTCCAGTCCGTCGCCGATACAAAACCATCACCAGAAAAAACAACGACATTACTCAAAGAGTCCGCCGATACACTGCCACCGCCAGTAACAGCACCGCTATTACCAAAGGTGTCCTCAGCTACGGAAAGGCTGTGGTGCACCGGCATCTACAGAACGTTTCTTGTCCTCAGTCTCTTTTGCTGTAGCAGTGGAGTCTTCGCATGTACGTTGGTTGGTGCAATGATGCTACTCTACGAGTACATACCCCTGCTCGTGGGTGTTGAGAAACCCTTCCCCGGATGGATGTACCTTGGACTGTTCCTCAAGACTTGGGGGTTACTCTTCATGCTTGGTTCCGGTATGGAAGCGGTCTTATACGTCTTGTGGATAAGCACAAGACCATTCATCTTGTGGAGAAGCACAAGTCCACTGAGAGGAGACGATGCCGACGGCCAAAAGTACGGGTATCCGGTGATGAAGGTTTACGTGCGGGGGGTTTCTAAGTATGCTGAGCTTTTGGGGGATTTTGCTACGCTCATTTCCGGTGAGGATCCGCGTTGCGATCCAAGAGCAGAGAAGGCAGTACCTTACGGGTCGCCAACTCAAAAAGTCTAGTAGCTGAAGTCATCAGGGGCTTCACAGCCAGACCAAAGGAGGTTCGTGTACATGGACCCGAGTCCTACAGGGTTCCTCATGCTATATAACGCAGTTTCTTCCGGTGTTCATCTTTGGATCGCGACGTGACTCCCAATGCCGTCTTTTGTTTCCTGAACCATCCCTGCCATTTTAACACTCAATAGTGATTTCCTTGGTTGAGTGAGTGAGCGACGGCTTGTAATTTATGTACATGTACGTATTTGCATGTATCGTGGTTTCCCCGTCGTTTTGGGGTCCCCTCTGCTGGTAGGAAGTCCTAAAATAAGAAGGAAGAGCCGTCTATTAGCGCGGATCTTGTTTCTCTGTCGTCCTTCATGCCCTTTTCGTCCCGGCAAGAACCCCGAATACAATAGGAAAGAACTGTGTACAGCTTTTTGGCTTGGTTCGATAAATACCTTGGATGGCTGGGTCACTTCTACTTTTCTCTTCTCTCTTTTGTTCCTTGCGAATCCTAAAAAGCGTTATGGACTCATCTCAACCTGAATCATCTTCTATTTCTCCCCAGCGGCGTGGGGTGCCCTGGTATACCTACCTAGGCGCGTTCCTCTGCTGCAGTATCTTGATGTCTGTGCCCCCCGTGGGTGCTCGCTATATGCTCGCTCTGGTCCAGTGGCGAGATTGGCCAGACACTGTGCAATCCCTTGCAATCTTTGGAGGTTGGACTCTCGGGTTCACCATCATTGGATGCTTGGGTGAGCTAGCGTCGATCCATCTTCAACGCTGGACAATCGGGCATACTGAGGAAGCGACTCAAGTAATCGACGACGGGATTATCGTAAAGATTTACTGCCGGATCGCCGTGCGCATTGTTTCTGAATCCCTCTGGGGTCTGGAAGCCGTGATTCGCAGCGACCGTGTGTAATTGCAAACAACAGTGACCTAGGTGACTCCCAACACTTAGGTTGCTATTGGCGAACTCCTAGACTCGGTGTACTGTAGCAGGGTGTAGGATTCGAGGTTGGGTGGCGGGGTGGGCCTGGGCGAGATTTTCCTTTGCCTAGGTCTGCTATAATTCTCTCTCTCTCTCTCTCTCTCTCTTCTTTTTCTTCTTCTTCTTTCTTTCTCTTTTTTCGTTTCCTGGTAAACAGGACTTCAAGCAAATACAATTGAAACAGTTGTCAGAGAGACAACTTCGAAGCTGCTAAATGACACAGGGATACGTAACGTCTCGAACCTGTTCACAGAGCGAGTCCATATATTTCCGATGGAAACCAGCTACACAGCAGTCTTCCACTACTCATACTAATCCTCAATAATCCTCAATCCCCATAATCCCACCCACCAGCTAACATAGGCCCTAGCCATTCCTCCATAGCTCATCTAACGGTTTGTACACTCCGCTTTCCCCATTCTTCCGATCAAGTTCGAAGCTGAAGTCATCCCAATTGAGGTAAGTGATGGTGGGCTTTATCTAGGCTGACTTACTTCTTCCTTACGATACCATCGTTGTACTACCAGTCAAGTACAATCCATGTCACGATGCGAACATGGAAGCACTAGGATGAACTGCGTTGTTGGTACGAGGAATCCTATCTACGAACTGGAGGCCACGATCAGATCCCGAGTCGTGGGTTCATATAACTGAACGTCCTTTGCCCCGTCTGCTAAGCCCCGAACAGCTCTGCTAGACTCTTGGTACTGGACTCCTGACATCCTAGATGATACCGATATTGACTCCGTTGTATCGACCAAAGTCATTACCTCGCCACATTTTCATGACGATGGTTACTCAAGGTCAATGCCCTGATGGGGCTCCGAGGTATGTTTTCCGAGCTATTGCCAAACTCTAGATCGAGATCGAGGTTCTGATCCCTTACTCAGTAGTCACTTTCGAAACTAAATAACCTTCCCGAGACAAAACCATCTATGCTCCGAACCGATACAGTCATAGATAGCGTTATGACTTCGTGGAGTAGGATGAGCTGGAAATCCCCTCGTTTTTCCACGCATACGATGGAAAACGTAAGAAACACCAATCGCCGAGTCATTGTCTTTACACTATTCAGGAGCGAATGCGACATCTTTGCTGACTCATTTACTGGCTTAGGTGCCAATGAAGTTACCAAGCCCCAATGATCTTGAGGCGATCAGGACCAACGGAGACACGAGTGCAGGCTTTGGGACGTTATCAACGAAGATTGGCGAGTTGTTGCGGGACGCTGGTTTGGTTTGGGACATGCAATCACCAGGAGGCCGTTACTAGCTGAACGTTCCAGATTTGATGGTAATCAATCACGTGGACAAGGAAGACCAGGTGGACGGATCGGCCAAGTCGGATGGCGAAGACAGGGAGGAAGACTCCAAGAGGTGTCATCAACCCATCTATTCGAAGTTTAATCACTTTATGGAACAGATCGAGGAGGCAATGAAGAACGACGATGTCGCGAGGTTGGAAGATCTTTGGAGAAGCAATAAGAGAAACCCATGAGGAAGTCAACGAAAAGATTAATGCTATAGTGGTGCAAGGTAGTTAAGCAAAAATTATTGCAAGACTAAGGGAGAATGGTATATGTCGGTTGTCACATCAGTCATGTTTATAGGTAGCATATCATGAAGCTGATTCTTCTGTAACTCCGTATACTGCCGATATAACACCCATCGTGTGACAAATAAAACAACCATCTCCAATATCTAATATCATACCGGCGTCCCTCGATTGAGACTTCTACCGTCCCCTTCTTTACAGTAGTCGGGTTATTTCCAACTCGAGCTCGGTTCAGTGATAATGAATCTGAACACCAAGAATCCATTTTCGTCATAGCTCTAATAGAGACAAGGATAGGACAGCCTATTAGAACAGAGCGAGCCTTTTTCTTGGCAGCTGAAATGCAACGGAAGGGAGGTGGATTAGGTGTCAGCATCAATACTGTAACCCTGCATGCAGGCTGTTGTGCTGTTCCCTTAGCTATGAGTGGTCCCTATTATAGCTGCCTAGCCTATTTCATCTGCGAGCTGGCTTATCTACGATGCCGGGACGGTAGCCGCCCAATGGTAGGTAGGCTGAGAATGGTCCTGGGTCAGGATATGCTTTATTTATTGGAGAGCTGGAACTTATATATTCTCCACACTCTACTATGTAATATAATATTCTTTTTCCCTCAGCCCCCGGTTCAAATTTATAACTTCCAGGAAGTTTGCAAATTTCTTATCCAGATGGCCATGGACTCGGAAAGTGATGGCTGGCTCAGCGTCTCTGACTCCTTTACATCTGATCAGTCAGATTCTGTGGGCTGTATTCACAAGAAAATCGTAGACGGCGACGATGTGTTAGCCGAGGTCCAGCCCTCTAAGCTCATTGCAGATTGTCAAGACTGTCTAGAATGCAAAATAATAAGACAGGCTATTGAGGAATTCAAACCAGGTTTTATAGATGAGAGCATGACTGGAAACCACACCATTGAGGTGAGTTGGGTGGAGAAGCAACCAGGTGATTTCGAAAGCCTTGTCAAAGTTCGGCTACGACGATGCCCACGAAAGGAATACCGACCAGAAGATGAAGAGTATTGGGCGGAGTACATACCCGAGGAAGACCCAGACCTCATTGATCAGTTTGAAATCGTACGGAAATCGACAAGTACGCGAGTTCTATAAGGGGTATTTTGATATTTTAACACACTAACTTTTATCGTAGTTGAGCCTTTCTACGAAGACAATGACAAGTGGACGAGGGCTGGTAAATTGGGTCAGAGTCTCGATATCGTCAAGGATTCGTCATCCCAAGATGCAATTGACCGTGCCTCGAAGTGGCTAGCGCATTGCATAAAGCACGACAAAGCTTGCGAACCGCCAGATGATGATTTCATGCCAACTTATCTTATCGACGTTGGATCAAAATCCCAGGCCCCTTTTCTATTCAAGCCTTCGGGTCCCCGTAAACCCTATGTGAGTCTCAGTTACTGCTGGGGACCAAACACCGAGGACGTCCTCAAGACGACGATGGGAAATAGAGACAGGCATTTTGACGAGATCCCAATATCCAATGCACCTCTGGCAATCCAAGACGCAGTAAAAATATGCCGTGGACTGGAAATTCCGTACCTCTGGGTTGATTCGCTCTGCCTTATACAAGACAACCTGCAGGTATGGCTGAAGGATGCTTCGAAAATGGATCAGATCTATCTCAACTCCCATCTCACCATCGCAGCATTAGAGCCTGAAACGTGCAAGTCACACTTCTTGGGAGAACAGCGATTCGGAAGTCCAAGTTGGCAACGACTTGTGCATACAGACATCCCTATTCAGAAGGATGGACCACTTCTGGATATTTTTATTAGATCGCAGTGCAGCAAGCCTGCAGAAGGCTATACAAGAAACACTCTGGACACACGAGCTTGGTGTATGCAGGAGTCCTTCTTGCCTAACCGCAGGCTTTGCTTCGACGGGAACGAGATGATATGGGAGTGCATGTCACGAAAGCTGTGCGAATGCGGCCACACCATCCGGCGACCGCTTACCGTGCGCTATGCCGAGCAGGGGGCCGGCATGAAGCTAAGGCGGCTAAAACACAAACCCCTATTATCGAGACCAAGGCCATTTTTGTATGTAAACGAGGAGCCTCTATTCGATAACGGCTTGGAGTCAGAAGGTTTGGAGGGGATCGAGTTACATGCAGACTCCAAATCATCTCCGGGTAATGGGCATCCTACCAAGATGAATAATTTGTGGAGAAGACTCATGTCGGATTATTCGCATCGTGGTATAACGAAGCAGAAGGATAGGCTGAGAGCTGTGTCTGGTCTCGCCAAGGTTTTCGCTGACCGTTTCCGAAAAGATAGGGGCTCGCTAGAAGGGGTTGAGTATCTGGCTGGGCTTTGGAAGCATGAAATCCACTTCGATCTCTCTTGGACTGTTACCGACTTGCCATCCGAGCCAGATGCCCCCACAACTGATAAGAAGGACGAAGAACCTCAATGGAATGTTCCGACTTGGTCTTGGGCTTCTACCCGAGGAACAGTCGAGTTCTATTCTCAAGACACCCCGCGACAGTGGAAGTATAGCCCTGAGCTAACTCACGTATGCACTATCGGGAAGGTTGTTTGCCAACGGGAGTACCTAGAGGACGAGACCAGTGCAGTAACCCAGGGAGCCGCAACACTGCATGGGGCTCTCGTACCTGTAGAACTTAGCTTCGCGAAGAACGGAGACGGTGAACCCGAAGAGACTACTACGGCTTCGATAGCCTTTCAATCTAGAACTAAAGCTTTTGTGCGATCTAAAAACTCAAAGGACGTTCGGGTACAGCTTGACGAGCCCTGGGATCCGACCAAAGAGAACAAAAATGGGCCAACGGATGGTTATTACTGCCTCAGACTATTTGCTTGGGTTGCTTACACAGGCGTCTGGGATGAAGACGGGGAAAGGATTATGGGGCCGGACACTTGGTTCCTGGTGTTACGAAAATCTCGGCGGGTTCCGAGGGCTATGGAAAGGATTGGTATTGGGAGGCACGAGTCGAAGCACGGCGTGGAATGTCCAATTTTTGAGGATGCTGAAGATAGTTCTGTCGAGATTGTTTAAGAGGATTACTCGACACGACGGATGTCATCATGTGGAGGGTTATATGACTGAGTTCCTGATATCTAAAACAGCTTCTCTATCTCCTAAGCCAGAGGTAAGACTGAGTTCCTGTGTTCAATTTTCAAACCAGAGAGTGTTTTCCGTCCGAAAGATGAATGAAGTTCGTGTTGTTTCTAGAAAATTGGTCTATAGCGACGCGAAGCACTTTCGACCCTAGACTGAAACGTTGACCGCTGCCTTTCCCAGTCCTGATTATCGAAAACTTCTCTCTCATGTTACTATTTTTAGGTGAGTGCATGTACATACATATCTGGGTGCCTATCATATGACTAATGCAGCCCGGTTGCAGCACTCAGCGGTAATCCAAGAAAGAAAAGCAATCTCATCTTTTGACTTTTATTGAATGATTAGCAGAATTGCAAAATGATAAAATACGCTTCATGTAGAAACATATAAACATAGGGGTATAGAACAACATGGCCCTTGCCGAAGAACCATCTAGCGATCCTACAGCTTCCACTCGCTGGAGCTATCGCGATCCGTCTGACCCCCCACTCGCCGACGATCCGAGCCGGCCATTCTGCGCCAGCCACGCCGCCACAATTGCCCGCTTGACTCGTAGGACTTTTGGCCCTCATCCGATTGGCTATCCTACCGACCTACCACTGTCCCTCCGCGACTGGCACTTTGGAAAACTTGATGATGTGTTGGCGCGTCGGACTTGGTGTCGCGCGTGTGCGCTAGTCTCAAATGCTGTCGACACAGTCGCATACAGCGCCGAAGCCGAAGTGATCGCCTGCTGGGTATGGGATGGGGTATTGACCAGTGAACATGGGATTCCGAAAGATAACGCCGGCGATACAGCTACGTTGCGGCTGCGCATCGCACCTGAGATGGTTGGGTGGGAGTCCTCGTTTGAACCCATCGACCTGGTGCCACTGGATATTAGCATGTCTGCAACAGAGAAAAGCATCTTCGCCGGCCGGCCTGTGATAGCCGATCACTTCGATATAGAGCTTGTTGAGTCCTGGATCAAGAACTGCACAAAGTGGCACGGCAGCGAGTGCGTGGGTGTAACAAAATGGCAGACATCGGAGTGGGGTGTACCTTTCATTCGACTGATCTCCCTAGCTGAGAACAAACTGATCGAGAGCGCCTCACCGCCGCCGTATGCAGCACTGAGCTATGTCTGGGGATCAGCACCTGTATTTCAGATTTTGCAAGACAACATAGACAGCCTCTTAAAGCCAGGAGGCTTGTTGTCCCAATCGTTTCCAAAGTCCATCCGAGATGCCATCTCCTTAGCGCGAGCCCTCCATTTCAATTATCTGTGGATTGACTCGATATGCATCATTCAGGACTCTTCCTCTGACAAGTATCAGCAGATCAGCATTATGGACGGCATTTATAGCAGGGCTAGCCTATCTATCGTCGCTGCCGCCGGCGCTGATGCTAACACTGGAATTCCAGGGCTAGAATCTGGAAGCAGGTCGTTGCTGCAACATACCGTCCAAATTTCTGATGACTTGACACTAGTTGCGCTCCACCCAGACAGTCACCGTAGCGTGGCAGAGACGTCGTGGAACACTAGAGGCTGGACCTACCAAGAGCGACTACTCTCACGACGCTGTCTCTTCTCCTTCCCCGACGGTACCGTGGGCTTTCAATGCACGAAGGCCGTTTGGGGTGAGGACTATCGTGCCGAGACACCATACTTGGTACGCTGTGCACCGATGATGGACGTTTCTCTCAACCGAAGCTGGATGAATCCTGGAGGCATCAGAGAGAGGGGCTCGTCTAATGTACGTACGAGGAGGACTCCATACTTGCAGGAGTACTCTCGACTAGTCGAGGAGTACACTGGACGAAAAATGACATTCGTAGGCGATCGTCTATTAGGAATCAACGGCGTGTTGGACGTCTTACGAAAGGAATTCAACCTCCGCTTCATCCAAGGTCTTCCATTGGCCATCATTCACATGGCTCTCCTATGGCAACCACGGAACAGGTTGAAGCGTGTCCCCAAAAACGAAAAGACCGGCCTACCCCGTTTCCCGAGTTGGTCATGGGGCGGCTGGATTGGCTCGGTAGGCTACGAGAACTGGAATGAATATAACGGTCTGCCTGAACTCGAGGAACGTGCAAGACGTGTCATCCCTTTCTCGAAGCTAGGTATAATGGGTTCGACACATCTCGAGTCAGTTTTAACTAGCTTAGCTGAGGGAGAATTGTCTGCTGGTTGGTCAAAAGTTTCGACCGCTTCCGATGGTATCTGCTACGTCTTCAGTAACAGAGTTGAAACGTACCACTCTATCCCTTTCATATCAACGATTATACCTGGGCCCTCAGAAGTCGTACCTATTTCGCAGTCAACTGGTCTACGCCTACGCACGCGTGTTGCACGCTTCCGTCTAACAAATTCTATCAGAGGCATCGACATGAACCGAGAGAGTGCCGCCATCGAACGGAGGGGCCGCTTCGGGCTCGCTGCGCCGTCTCCAGCCACATCGGACGAGCCGTGGCTAGGCACGATTCTTCTACCGATCCCGGCCCAATACCATTCCCGATTAGCCCAGGACTACGAGTTCATAATCCTCTCGGAAAGCTACGGCTTCAGCCGCCAAGAGCTGGGCCTGTCGTTCGCCAGCAAATTACAGCCGTATGACGTCTTTGACGTGATGATGATACGTAGAGTTACAGGTGATGAGCTGGAGAATTACCGTGCTTACTTTCTACATGAGACAGCTAGTAGTACTACGGACATAAATCCAAATAGTTGGCACATGGAAAATACGGTGGTGGAGAGAGTGGGCGTAGGGAGGATGCTTAAAAGCGCTTGGGAGGGTAGCGATGCCTGGGATGATTTTGTGCTTGTCTAAATACTATCATCTTTTATTATGAAGATGAAGCTGGCCGAGCATAGAGCTAACAATCGCCACTCGCAGACCTAATACAATGCATAATTTGAGAGTTCTAATGGCATTCCCCAAATCTAACACTCAAAGCTAGTGGGATACGATCTTCAGAATTCACCCTTTGAACCTGATAACTTTCCAAATGTTTGCTCAGTCAGGTGCCATACAATTAGGCCAATTCCAGTTGGATATTGAAGGATCATCTTCTAAGCTTTATAAGATAACCTTAGGTTGATAGGTAAGATATAGGTAAGGAAATTTTCAGTCGATGCACACATGGTAGGCAGGAGAGGAGTCATAGGCTTCGTAGATTCCAGCCATTACATTTTAATATTCCAAATCATAATGCTTCTAGATAGTTCTTTAACCAATTGAGCTAGGGTCCCAACTTCCTTGCACCCTTCTTGTACATTTCAGCCTTCTAGGTAAATGCACGCGGCAGATACGTACTTCCTTTTGTTTCCTTAGCCAATAAGTAAGCAGCGTACGAGAGGCTTCAGGGATCACCATACCCCTAATCCAAGGAATATGCAGATCTGCGTTCCATAATGCGGCTATTTTATCACGCTGCAATCTGCCATCTGGGTGAAGAGAGCCCCGTGCTTACTACATGGAAATAGTTACACGTCATCCAAACTACCAACGTCAACTAGGCTGATCGGGGCATGCCATCTAACGAAGGTCCGAGTGAAGAATATACGCCATATCGCATTACTTGGTAATCATAACATGCAGTCAACGCCACAGGGCTGTAAAAAGAGATGAATTTCTATCTTGTCTTGTCACCAGATCACGAATTTCATAAAAATGTCTAGAAGGATTAAGGACTGTAGGGGCCAAAAGGAGTCTTGAAAAGGTTAGCATAAGCAAATGGCTAGAGCTGAAGCGTCTGACTCTTGGCCAGAAACTGCGCCTCCTTTTCTCTAGAGAGAACCAACTTCGAGCATAAAAACAGCTTTTAGCCCCCAAAACATCTAGGAATCCTTCTCGTAAGGGTAAATGTGCCTAAGTAATAAAATGGGGCGTGAAGGCCGCGTCACACAGTACTCAGGATGTATTGCGGCTCAAAGTGATCGATATAAAATCAAATGAGAACGCTCCAGTGCGGCAACAAATACCATAAAGGGCCCTAGCCTAAAGACCAATTCTCTAGTTTGCGAATAATAATTCCGATTGATAAAATTCATAATGCCCATCGGAGAGACTATTACCTTCGACGCGGACGAGTACCGCGCGCAAGTCGCGGGATGGTCTATCTCGACACTCCAGCAGCAAGAAATTGCCACAGGTCGCAAGACTCTCACTAGCAGCATAGCTGCCGGTGCAGGTGCGGGAGGCGCTTTTTTTACGGGAGGTCTGACCTTGCTTATAACGGGCTACAAGGGCCGAAGTATATGGGTTGCCAACAAAAAACTTGAGATCCTACAGGCGGAGCTCCACAAGCGTAATGTCGAGCTTCACGACATCGACCTTAAAGACACGGCTATCGCGTATACGATCGGGGCGGTCGGAATCGTCATCGGTGCCGAGGTTGGGGATTTTGCTGAAGGGGTGACCAACACCGAAGCTATGGGTTCGGGACTCGAAGACGGCGCGAATAAGAGCACGGGGTTGACGGTGGACCCTGGTACGGCGATCAAAGGCGTAGGCGGCCAGATCGAGCAGCTCACCGAACACGTCACCGGTGAGAACTCTACGACTGTTGCGGCAGCGGTTGCCGCCACGGATGCTATCCCTTACCACGCAGGCATGGTTCAGGCACAGATCATGGAGGAGCACCTAGCGAACGAGACATCAGAAGCCTTGCTGTTAGCTCTGGCCAACCCGCCCGAGCAGCCTAATCCGGGCTGCAGTCGTGCGCTGGGAGTTAATAGCCTATCTTGCGACGCCTGTGCAAATAAAATCAAGCTAGGACAATGTTATTGGCGTAAATGCTCTTTCCTATACGCACTGTCTGACTCAGGGGTCTTGACTAATCTTTTGGTGGCTGTCAGACTGTTGCTCCTGCCACAATGACAACTACGATATCTGCTTGAAATGCAGAAAGAAGGCTGTTTCTTGCAAGAATAAACAACATATCTTAAAGAAGCTGTTGAATTCGACGAAGTCGAAATAGGGGTTCGATCATTTATTACACATCCCGTCTACTCCCGATAACGAGGCTACAGCGCGATCACAGAAAGTGCGATGGTTTAAGGGCTCCATAGCTACACCGATGGTTACCATTGAAAGAGTTTTTGGGACAATTGGTCCAAGATTAGAAACATTATGCTTATGACACGTGTTATGAATATATTTTCTTGGCATCCCTGCATAGGGGGGAAAGGGGGGTATATCTACTCTTAAATAATATAATGACTAACATCTTAACTCAAGCATCCAAGTATTCCGATTAAGTGACAGCTAACTTGGCTAGTCATGTCGCAGTTTGTTGTATCTGCAAGTAGGTACAGGTGACACCTAACACACTGATATTGTAGGTATGACACCGGAGTACAATGCGTCAGGCAAATGCTGTCGTATTACTCCATGAAATCACGGGAGTAATATAAGAAGAAATATATCCTAGTCCTAGTCCTAATTCCATCTTCAAATAAGAGCCTAGCGGACTAGAGAAAGAACATGTTAACTGATATACCATCATAGTAAAAAGGATGTCGTCCACCGAGCATACAGAGGAAGAAACGCGTTTGGCAATGCAAAACGCTATCAAGCTACACGATATACTTTGCATGGGGTCCTCCTGGTGTAGATGGAACGAGATCGTCAACCCACCCATCAAAGTTCCAAGGAGTGTCAGCCGTTTCTTCGACGTCCAGCAATGCATAGACATTCTCGTGAAGGAAAAGGTTATCCACCCCGGTGAATGGCCCCAAGAATCAGCCGGGTTCTTCGTAGACATAGCCGGTTTTATGAATGATTATCGCAACCTCTACGCGATTCCGGTTTTCGTAAAGAGGGCAAAGACGAAAATCCCGTTGGCTGAATACCGCACTAGCGCACTTATCCAGACGTACTTGTCCAAAATGGTCAAGCGAAAAGACGGCGTGGAAGTCACGATTGAGTCACAGGTAAAAGAGATGGCGGTTGAGATGAAGAATCAGGACTGGCGATGGGGGAAATTCACGAAGGCTGTGGGAGAGAAATTGTGCGAGGCTATGGGTTGGTGATACCTATATGCTCAGAATTGAGTTTGACTACCTTGGAATGATTATTCTCCGTCAAGCCACAAGAATTATAAGGAATGAAGCAGGCGGCGAGAATGGAGGCGAAACGAAAAGGAAAATGGAAATGAAATATTGGAATAGTAGGCGAAGTAAAATAGGCTCGGATGGACGATGATATTATTAAAAAGAAAAAAAGAAAAGTGGTCAAAACCCGTGGCTCGAACTCAGGACCTTTGGCAAAAAAAGCTGGGCACGCGTGACTTCTTAACTGTGCTTGCGAAAAAACCCTTTGGATTTTTCTAACCGGAAGGCAAGGTGGCACCCCGGTTCTCTGGCCGTAGCCCATCTCCCCGGACCTCCTCGCGCGGCTGGGAATTTTACTGCTATTTGAATACATATACACCTTAATTCGGTACATGGAATTTGATTGAGCGAGGGTGGTTGCCATGGTACAGCTGCCCGTGGCACCTTCCTGTTCTTGTGGAGCGCCAGTTACTGTGGTGATAGTTCGAAAAGATTGTTGAAAAGAAAGAGCTATGAGATACTACCTAGCCGGAAGGTATATAAAGATTGTACCGCTATCAGACCATCAACTTGGCATATATCTGATTGGGATAGGGGTAGAATCCATACTAGTGCTGGCTTCTCTATCACTCGCCCATCGCACTTGACAGTGCTGCGCATTAATTAGCGCATCGTGCATTAATTAGAGCCACATCCGAGGTACTTCCGGTTGTATACGATCTTCATATAAAAGTAAAGTATCCCTGCCTAGGATAATATACTCCATTTATGCATACACGCACTCGCATAGTATTATAATTAAGACTAGGGTTATTTACAGCGATTATAGTGACTTTAGGTGTAGCTACACACTATAAATACGTTAAAAAAATATAAGCGCTAAGTTATATTGGCCTTAAGGATTACCTAGGTACGTTGTTATAGTGATTTCAGGTACTAACTTATAGTGACTTTAAGTGCTATTTTATAGGGACCTCATATACTAAATCATAGGGACGTGGCGCTGAACTACAGGTACATAGCGCTAAATTACAGGGACCTAAGGT
This sequence comes from Hypoxylon fuscum, assembly GCA_022578945.1. Classification (NCBI taxonomy): domain Eukaryota; kingdom Fungi; phylum Ascomycota; class Sordariomycetes; order Xylariales; family Hypoxylaceae; genus Hypoxylon; species Hypoxylon fuscum. The sequence continues at coordinate 20,646 of MU399896.1, read as the reverse complement.
ACTCTATTATAAGATAACTTCAAGTTATGCAATTATAAGTTCTTAAATTATTCATTAAACGTGAGCATATTTAATAAAAAGGAGCTACATCTTTTTATATAGAGATTACTGCAAAATCTAATGTATCGGGTAATCCTCGGATATGCTCTAATTAATGCACGATGCGCTAATTAATGCGCAGCACTGTCAAGTGCGATGGGCGAGTGATAGAGAAGCCAGCACTAGTAACAGGTCTCCTGTATTCATCATAGAAACTTTAACATAGATATATGAAATTTCTTTCCTTTCGATTCCAAAGCCCTGTTCATGCTGGCAAATTTTACAAGACAAAGGAAAGTATTCTGGCCACTTTCGTGCTTAAGTACAGGCGCACGCGAAAAGCTACCTAGGTGCGAAACGGCGTTAGATGCGGCTTATATCAGACGGAGTTAAGTGTGAGCTAACATGCACGGCATGTTATGAGCTGCCAGCTTGCGCGTCTACCTCGTCTTATATTATTAGCCTTCAGAAATGGAGGCGTTTCAACTACTCCAGAGTAAAATCTCGATCTCGTGCAGGCCGAGACAAGTGCAAAAGCAAAGCTAACTTTTCAGCCTGCATGAGACATAAGCCATCCTAAATATTAGCCTTCAAAGATCACGCCACATATGCGGCTCGGTCGTTTTCGTATCAATGCCCAAATGGCGAATGAAAATTTGTCTGGCATCGATCTTGGTTCTGGGTTCAAGCAAAGCTCGAGGAAATGGTATCGTGGGTTGGATATGACCGAAGTTAGACATAACTCTGCCAAGCCTAGAGGCCATCAAGGTGAATTCTACTCAGAGAAAGGGGGGATATTACGAGATACTCGCGTACGATTCCCAATCATAGCTTCAAAAGGTGTTCTCTGAACAGATGGATGGAGTCATTTGATTCCCCACATGATCTACCTTAAGACTTGCGGATGCAGATAAATGTTCATATCAATTGTTTAGATAGACTCTCGCTCACATGTTCTAGCCACGATATTACATTAGTCGGTGATTTTTCCCAATGTTTATTTGATTCTTTTCCCTATTTTTAGGGTGCCCGTAATGCGCGATTAGAAGGGGGAATACGAAAGATGGTATGAACTTGATCCACCAGTCCTAAGCTCTTTCACTAACAAAGTATTCCACGGGAGGCTTTCATAATTTTATCCCCGGCTGCCATCATGACCATCGTGTTAACTTTCTTCGCATATGACAGCCACCATCTCTCCAAAAATACAACTGCACCGCTGACTCAAATCTTCGCGCAGCCTCGCACTTGGTAGGCTCCTTCAATCCCGTAAAAGGGATGATAGTTATCTCTCATTGGTTCTCCCTGGGTTCCATAGAACCTTCTTAGGGAATAGCCGTTGCGCCTCACAGCGCGATCATGAACACTAAGTGGCCCATGAAGTCTTTGAGTGGAAAATGTGTGGTCATCGATTATCGTAATAGTCTCGCCACTGACCTCCGAAAATAACATCCTCCGTGGTATCATCAAATAATTAATAACGACGTAATGAAATTGCTCCACGCAATTTCGAACTCGAAACTAGCAAGCGACAATGTCCTCGCTAAAATCCCGATAACAGAATCGTTTGCGCATTAAAGAAAGGGTGTAGAACGCCGTCCGAGAGAAAAATCAGCGCTTTCATGCAACGTGAATCAATGCCGAAACCCTAATAGGTACGAAAACATGCATGATGCGTGGTATCTCCCAATGAAATGAAACAATCCCGGTAAACTTTTGGTGTGCGTAAGAAGAGTTGAGATATGTACAAGCCATATACCGGTAGGAAGATGTGGTAGCGAATGTTGAGGGAAGCTCATTGCTCCGATCCAAAGTCGACAAAGCTCTCCCAGGCATCACCGTTTGTTCCACCACCTGGTGTACCCAAACGGGTGTAACTTTCAACTGGAACATCTAGCAGGTCCATTGAACCACCCATTGAGGCGAAGAAGTCGTCGTCAGTAACGGAAGCTTCGTGTGGCGAAAATGTTTCGTCTATTTGGTCGCCATTGTCTTTAGCGTTGCCCTCCTGTGTAGTGGAGTCGCCTGGGTACGGCCCAAACATTTGATATGCTGAGGAATCATCACCCATAAAATGCATCGCCATTGGATCATTCATGTCAATGTTGGCCATCATCTTGACCTCGTTGGATAACTCGGATGTGAAGATAGATGATCCCGCGGACTGTTGAGCGAGTTGTGGATCGAGGTGGAATGCTGGGAATGCGGAGGGGGTCTGATAGGGAGTACTCTTCGACTCAGACCCGGCTGCATCTGTTGTTGACGATGCAGGCGTCAGTGCTGGTGGCGATGAAATAGTGGTGTCAGCCGAGTTGGGCTCTGGGCTTCCGATCGCAGCAGAATCTCTTCTGCTAAACTGGGAAGACACAGAGTGCGTCCTGGTCGCTGGGGAGCTTTGGCTGGACCCTGACGTAGATATTCGGTGTGGAAAACTACCTTCGTTGTTCATGAGCGGAGCCATATACATCGAGTTGTTCATTTGCTGCTGGTACGACATAGCAGTCGGGAACGATTCGCTGAAGAGCCGATTTACTTCATTGTATCGTGCCATAGTTGCCATTGCTGCCTGTGTTGTGATGTACGCATTCACCCGATGGTTCATATCGGGCGAGTTCGTCTGTAAATGGGCGGTGAGGTATTTGTAGTGGCGTGGTAAATCATCCTCTTCCTCTTCATACATCTCTTCCTTGAGTACAATCTCCTCGCTCACTTTGAGTCCTCGACCTGTTCGTCTACGGTGGATCTCAGATGCCTGGCGGGCGGACTGCACCCTGGCTTCCAAACTCCGATCAGCTCGTCTTGATGCAGCGATGTATGCCCTCTCTTGGTTCTCCTCGTGAGATCTTTCTGTCTGAAATCAAATGTTAGAAGTGTGTTAGGTCACCTGCTGTGTACAGGAAACCAAACTTGCCTTTTGGACCTTGACAGGCGGAACTCGTTCGTTGACCGGCATGGCGGAAGATATGTCGAGGGATCGTTTCGGCATCGATTATGATAGGGCTAGTGCCTAATGGTTCACGGTGCCAATGGCAAGGTGAATCCGCAGCGAATGATGTGGTGAAAAGGTCGACGAGATTAATGCAGGCAGGTGATTAATCTCCAGGTTGACAAGCTGCTTGAGGATGACTGTTATAAGTTTTTCCCAAAAGGGCGTCCGGTGCTGACAGATTCACAAGCTGCAGGCGGGGTTCGAAGGCCTCGTTGTCATATGCAGCTACAAAGGCAAACACGTTTTCGTGCGCTGTTCGCTGTTTGACGGGGTAGCCTTCAACTTTAGAAGAGAGCTATCCCTGTATCTAAAGTGTTTCGAGCTAGGGAGGGTAGCAATTCACAGTGAAAGGCAAGTACCAGGTTGCGATTTGGGTGCGAGTGGATGTGTGTATCGGTCCAAAGTATCTTGATATCTCCCAAAACTTTCTGTTTTGAGTAATTGTTTCTGCCGTTGTGTGTTGATGCTATCTTGATATCTCCTTGATGTGATATGTTGACTTGACTTATATGGAATCGGTGTTGGTATGATATGTCTCGTCTGGTTTCCCAAGTTCAAGCCAAGTTGCCTTTCCTAAGTATTAGTTGGAATTACATGAACGAGACAAAGCAACCTGAGAGCTGTTGTCTATGTTCCTGTATGAGAGATCTCGATGGGATTGTTGACAAAGGGTGTGGCGCGGGGAGGTTTAGGACAAGCAGTAGAGTAGCGGTGGTAAGGTCGTATAGGCAGGAATTTAGGGGGGATAGGGAAACAATATACATATACAGGAATGGGTTTCTCCAAGTTCGGAGTCGCGAAGTTATGGGAGGTACAAGAGGTGGAAAGCTTTCGATGCGGTAGCATGCCCGCAATACAAGATACATGATCCATCTAGGCCTTCGATTCAAGACTACAACAGGGATTCAAAGCTTTCCTGATGCGGGAGAATGTACAAGTGGCGATCGATCGCGATGAGACTCTATGGGAACCAATCAAATTATTGGAGCTATATAAGACGGCGCAGGGGTTATCCTCTAATTGCTTGGTGATAGCTCTCGATGTAGTCCCAGATGGAGCTTAGCGCCTACGGTTCTGACTGTAAGCTCTCCACTATTTCCGTAAGTATTTTAGTACCTACAGCTACCTAGCTCTAGCCGCCTTCGATTAATTGTATTCACCTGGGAATTGTCAGCGAGCTACTAGCCAGCCAGCTATTAGAGAGTTGCTTTTCAGTTTCGATACTTACTAGTAGTGACAGCTACCTAGTTTCAGCTAAAGAATCCCCTGGGTACGGTCTAAGAGGCCAGCTAGCTGTAGAGAAAGACTTGATTCCACAAGCTGGAGGAGCCTCCGAAGGAGGTCAGTGGGCAATCGCATCAAATCCGTAGATATCCGGTTCGGCGGTTAGATCTGGCTGAATTTGACCAAATGATGTAAGTCTTTGGGGGATCGACAGCACTATAGCACCCGCGACGCGTTGTCGGGATACTGACTGACAGGTTATTGAAGACAGATTTGCTTCATTGTAACCCCCCCAAAACAGAAGCACAACAACGTGGCAGCCCAATCAAGTTCAGACATATTCGTGAGGGAATTTCCTATGTATGAGGTAGGTAGGTAGGTAGGTATGGTAAGTAAATCTTCCTGCGCTGAAGCTAAGTTTCGGCACAAGTTGTCAGGGTGACATGAAAGACATGCGATGGAAGAGCAAATGCATAACTTCCACGTAAACAGCCTCAAAAACCTAATGCTACCTAATGCAATTGATACAGAAGCATAACGTCAATTCTACCCCACAGCATTTGTTACTTAACCTTAGTACACCTTAAATAAGCGCCGATCTGTTAAGGTTTAACAGCTTCCGACTATCCGCCAAGCTATCCGCTTCCTTCCGCCGACTCCACTCCTTTAATAGTAAGATTGTTCAAACTTCAAACCGCCCTGGGCTGCCTGGGTACACCTTGAAGTAATTATTTTTAAGCTTGAGGTTTACTAGCAGCAGAGCTAGAATTGAAAACAAAATAGAATTTACACCAAAAAAAACACCAAAAAAAATAAAAACTATCTAGGTCTTTGCAGGCAAGCAAGTTGTCAAAGGATAAACCGCGAACGAACAAATCAGTAGAGCAAGAATAAGCACAGCCCCTCTCTCCGGACCTTACCTCCGCACAAATCGTTTCTCATTCCTGCATCAACCTTATTACGAATACGTCTTAAAAGAATTTGGGAGAATGCATTGTTCAATGTCATAACCTGACAACCCATAACTACGGCCGGAGCATTTGCTGCGAACCTCTCTCCATGCCGAAGATCACTTGCATCATTTGCAACTTACGAAAATCTTTTCATCCTCCGTTTAGAACTTTGTAGAATTTTCAAGCTGGCTTTCAGCCTTAGGACAGGCCAATGAAGTTCCTGAATAGCAAGGGTATCGTGACACTCAATGAGGATACGCAACGCCCAAGATCCCGCAGTACCTAAGTAAATTGCTTCTTGGTGGAACTCCCAATCAAGGCCATGCTACCAGGTAATGGGGATAATAAGCATCTGTTTAAATGCACCGGTCTACCATCTGCGCAATGCACAGGCGGACAGTTCTCCCCGCATGAAAATGCTAAACAAGGCGGAGCTTGTTGTCAGGTGGAAATGATCAAGAGCGCGTTTTTCACGATTGTCGTCATATTTTTTGATGGGTGACATCAGTGTTGAATCCGTGTGCGGAGTCTGTGACTTGAAACGGACGAACCAGATGAACTAAAAAGGAGAGAAAACCGTCCTATCCTTTGCTCTTTTCCTGTTGGGGGAAACCTCACGGGCTCTTTGAGTCTGGGGGTTTGTCTTGATTATCTTGAGTCACCGGAGTAAAATGTCCGGACACTTTGCTCCTGAATTGATGTCTCAGCATGTGGTACTTCGTGCCTTAACAATTTCTCAAGCAAGACCCCACCTTAATACCTCCAACTAAGCAAACTTTTTGGGGCTTGACGGGGCTTGACAGGGGCTTGATGTGGCGTTTGTGGCGGATGACGTGTGGCTCTGTGGCTAATGAATGATTCCTAAGCATTATTTCGCCCGTCACCTGTTCCCATCTTTTTTTTTCCATGTTTCGACGTGGATGAACCCCCGAGATGAACGAATTCTTCGGCCAATTGAAGAAAATTCAGCTCAATGGACAGCTTTCCGTCCAGTATCGCCACCTCCCCACCGTCGATCTTTCCCCAAAATCGACCGCATCCGCGGAGCTATGGGATTTTGCGCAAAATCCCATCTTGATCAATATGGGATTTTCTCCCAACCTATCTAGTGCCAAGCTTCTTTGATTAGTTGTTGTTGTTGTCTCACCACACACCCAGGCATCTAGGCATCTCAACTCTATGTCCCCTTTACATTGGAGATGACTCCGAAGTTATCAACCGAGTAAAAGGAAATTCCATCTAGCGATTATTGACATATCAATTACTGCAGAGAAACACGCTCAGCCACGCTACACTGTTGACAGGAGCCCAAGGTTGATTCGGCTCTCTACTCGGTTCTTTGTACTCGGGCTCCAAATCAGTAATAAGTGATCCCTTGCGTGACACGGTAGCTCCAAAACCGAACGATACATATCTTCTCGGTCCATGATATCAGGTATTCTATCAGGTATGTACTTTCAACTCACCGCCTCGCTCCTAAACACGTACGCAATCAAAACGCGCTCTTTTGAGAAAGTGTTTCCGATGGGACTATCCGCCTCCTTGCTCTGAAGCAACCTGATCGAATTCGTATTCGTCCTAATAAAGTGCATTGGCTTGGTTTTGACGGACCTTGGAGATAGGACGCACTATTTTCATTAAGTAAGTTTTCGTCGTTCAGTAAGCTCTCCAGCAATCCACATCCTGAGATTTCTCCGGCAAGATCTCATAGGGCTAACAATTCCCATGCCTAAAAGAGCAATGGTCCAGCAAACTGAATGATTCCCCTTGTAATACCATGTTTCTCATATTGGCAGCTACCCACTAAAGTTCTCTTCTATTTCGAAGCTATTGTCATCTAGAGTCGAATGGGCCGATGGCGCTCTAGAGGCCGTCTCACACAATCAGATTAGGTTATGGGGTTAACTCCATACGTACGGCGTACCTAAAGGACCACAAGGTTGTGCGCAAGTCCTCAAACCTTATCCCCAAATGCTACACGTACATGTAGGTACCTAGGTAGGAAGGCATTCGTCGGATAATTCTTCGCTGTTTGACGAATTCTAGTTACTTGGAACATGCTATCACATGACCATGCGCGCCAGTCCCCTGCGCAAGATGATGTCTTCACGCGTGTTGTCGCATAATGCTACCTATGTAGCCAAGGTGGCAGCAGATGTTACTCTTACCTCATCGCCGAAATAGTTTACGATTGTTGCGTGCCTGTACAGCAGTCTGGTTCAAGCGAAATGCCAAGTTCAAGTACTTCAACACCTACTTCCCTAATAATTCTAGGGCCCATGGTTGGAATACCTTAAAACGTGGGTTTTCTGATTACTAACCAAAATACCGGCTTCTTTTTCCGAGTAATGGTATCGTGAGCTTCCATTGCCCATGGATTGACAGTAGCCTAAACTATCTCTCGACTCAGTTGCAGAGGCGCTAGGCTAGGCCAATCCACCATAGCTATTCTGTTACCTACTTTCGCACGCTATTTGGAATGTCACTCATGCCCTATGCTGGAGACGAGTTGCAGTATTTTCATACTTAGTAGGTAGATTAGGTAGGATTTCAAACCCCTGCTGTTAACATGGGGGGTATTACTTTCTCTCCGTATTTCTACTTTGTCTTACAACATGACGTTCGATCTGGACGTTCATATTAGCGCGAGATACGTCCCGAGATCGACCTTGACTAGTTCCGTGAGAGTCGCATACCCTAGTTGCCGACATATTGACCCGATCGCCTTACCTAGGGCTCGAAGTGGACCCGATAGCTCCGTATTCGATGAAAAACTCTGTGGCTTAGCAGCAAAGTCTCCGGACCCGTGCATCTGGTTCTGAACCGTTGGCATACCAGCTATGTAATTGTATAGTTGTAGCATGTGCCTCCGCGTACGGGCCTAGGGACCTTCCCGTCTTAGCCGTTCGATCAACTTCTCGCCTATCGTCTCCGGTAGGCAGAGTCTATTATTCGTGATGCTTGCCCGTTCGGGGTTAAGCTAGTCATCATCGGCCTTAACTACTTTGCAACAAGCATCCTCCATGACTTGAATAATAGCCAGTCCTAGACGATAGTAAGATACAGCTTTCCCTGCTAGTTCGAGAGCGCTACCCAGAGCTTATATCTCGGTATCACATCCGGCAACGCATCTGTTTGGGTCGACCTGCCTATAGAACACAGAGACACGAACTTAAGCTTGAAGATATAGCTGAATATCTTCTTAGGCATACAGTCAGCATGCCGTGCGGCTAGGACGCGCACGACTTCAGGGCATGTGAACAGCTCCAAAGGACCCCCCATTCAGGGGATTTCAGCTTAGGGTTTCTTTAGCCCTCTTTCAGTGAGTTTAGTTCGTAGCTTAATGTTAGTATAGACCTGTCTAGCTGCTGGGTGACTTTCACTTTTTCGGGGTACGATTACGACTACTCTTCAGTGCATTGCGCCTTGCTGACAAACTTTCCACCTAGCGTTATCCGAACCGACATGAGATCTTCTAGCTTTCAATAGTTCGGCTGGCCATACACCCGTTGCCGTCAATGATAACGTCGAGGGGCTGGTCAGGCAGGTAAGAAACACCCGATTATCATTCACCCGGTCTCCTATTAATCGAGTCTAGCATACATGTAACTGTGGATAGATTGGGGGTAACTTGTTTGATTACTATGGCGCTAAAGAGTAATTTCCGCGTTATTGCTAAAATTCAATAGAAGTCGTTCTTACTAAACTGCCTGCCATATTAGCCCTACGAAGATAACACATAAGAAAAAGTAGAATTTATCTGGTAGAACCGGTATAATCGAATATCTTGCAAGAACTTATTAGAATTGTCTCCGTAATGATTGCCGCTTCGCCCTCCATTAACAAGGATTGCATCATCGAATACTACATTTGCAAGGTCACTAAAAACGGCGATTAATAATATCTCAAGCGTATTGGCAGAAACAGTTATAATTACACACATACGTAAACGTTTCACTTTGATTGTCCTTGATCGTGACACCTTCCGGCAGCTTATCCGCTATTTCTTAGACGAGGTAATATTAGGAGTAAGATACGGATCCCCCTTGGCGCAGCTCCGTCCCACTGGGTCTTGCAGTCCCTCTCAAAGGTAGTTTCGTTTCGTTTGGAGGCGCCTTACGTAGTTAAATGACAACTAGGGACACAGTATGATAATCAGTTAATCCCGATACCGCTAAGTCGCCGAAGACCATATCAATAGGTGCATGCGAGTAAGCTGAGGTAACCAAAGCTGTATTGCGTGGTCTCCCCGCTACCGCATTGAACATATAGGGACGCTCAAGCTGGATATAAACAGGCAGCTAGGCATCGGATGTGTTGATGTCGTAATCCGTAACAACCGGGTGAATCTTGACCTTGACGAATGGGAAAAGGGATAGCGGCTCCGTGATGGTTCTCTAGATGGCAAAATCGGCATGAGGATTCTGAGTGGTGAATGTTTTCAGTTGCATTTCGGTCGTATCGATAGACTGTTAGATGCCAGAGACTATTATGCTTTTCAACCGTTCCGTGAATGCTCGTGTGAGGCCTGGGTCTTTTCTAAACCGTTCAAGGTAGAGCAAATATCAAGGTCTTGAGCAGAGAAACAGGGAGTATTTTGGTTTCTCTGTTTAGTTCCTTGTGATGATTATTTTGGACATTATCACATGCTCTTCACGAATTTTCGTAGCACATCACGGCATATATCATATAAAATCAAACTGTCCAAGAGTCTTAAAATTGGTACGTCGACTTCCAGTATTTTCAAGAGTCAGGAGCGCATCTCGATAGCAACCAGTGAGTCAAGACCCACACTGATCAGTCCAGCATCTTTCATCCTCATCCACATCCCTTTCAGGTGCCGATCTTGGTGCTAAATCTACTCAGGATCTAATCCAGACTATGAGTGACCAGAAAGGATTTCCTGGGCAACTATTGCCTCAAATTCGGGCTCTAAGAAAGCAGGAAGATCGTCTTGACAAAACCGAGCTTTAATAGTTGTAAAATAAAAAACAGTGGCTTGTAGCCCCGTAACCGATACTAAACATACATCAGATATAATTAATGGTTAGTGATGTATATAAGCCGATACGGGACTTAATAGCCCTGGAGATATGAGAATTCATTGTATTTTAGCAGTTAAATTCCTAGGTACCTAGGTACTTTAGGGGGTGATTTTTCTTCTTTGTAGGTACTTCTTAGTAATCACCCAAGATGAGCATATTCCTATTATGTATTAGTTTTTATACCAGTGATCCTTCTTAATAGCCTGTTGATCCATCCTATTGCTGTTGCTGCTAGGTATATATGTTAGGATCACTACCTAACCATATAACTGTATCTTAACATGTGAATGTGACTGCCGACTGTGAAAACACCTAGTTGTTCTGATTTGTCCATGTATGAACACGGAATTCAGGGGTAATAATGACTATCCATTTAGAAATAGCACTGGGTGCCTTGCAAGGCTAGGGGCGAGATGTGGCGACGCATCATAAACCTGTTAAATACCTAAGTTACGTAGGCAATATTTCTATAGATATCATTTGTTGTTGGACCAAAATCTGGCTGCAGGCATCAGAGTCCGCTGTCAGCGCTTGCGATGTAATGATGTCCTCTGAGCTTACATAATTAACCTCTCTTGTTGGATCAGGTAACAAGGAAACCTGACCAGTCGACCGGGCCCGAATTTAGATTGAAGTGGTTTTACAAACAATCTAGGGACCTAACCTAACTACAAAGGGAGTAAGCTGAAGTCTTAAGTAGAAAAGAGAATCCCAATCCCATTTACTAACTTCGCTCTCCATCGTTTTCCATCCTCCCCTTACAACAATAGAAGTACCTAGTCTACAAGATATCCACCAACAACTATCAAAATGGCCCAAGCACAGCCTTTGAAATACACTGTCACTCATTATCGCAAGCAGCAACATACGCACGATGCTTTCATCAAGTATATCGTTGAGGATCACCTCCCGCTCGCCATGCCCATTTTTAAGAAGCACGGCGTCGTCAGTTACACGCTCGTGAGTGCTTCCAACTGAGTCTTTTAACCGTCCACGGTGCTTATGTCCGAGATCTAGTTCGTCACCCCGGCGCCTCTCAATGACGGATTGAAGCAGGAGATCGGGAAGGTCCGGCCTACCTGGGAGTTCGCTGACTTCGACTGTTTTATCGAATATACGATTTCTGATGTTCAAACAATCAGAAATATCTTGACGGATCCCGACTGGATAGGGGCAGTCAAGGATCAGGAAGACTGGGTTGGCACCACGAAGGCCTTGGTTTCCCTGGGATACGCTACTCCCTACCTGTTGGAAACTGGCGAGGTAGTGAACATGAAAAAGTGATTGGGACGTGCCTGCTGTATAAAGTAGGGTAGAAGATGATTTGCCTTACCTAGCATCCTCATTATGCTTATTTGCACGGCAACTACTTAGGTAGATACATAAGCTGCACAATGTTTACGAATGTTGATTTGTTGGTGGCCATCATCCACTACATCTCTGGCCTCCTTCATGCAAGTCTAATGAAATATGTTATAAACAATAGAATAGAACAAGATTTCCACTATCAAGGTATTCAATGAGTGGTCAAGGGACTGCTGTCAGGTACAGTACATGGCTTCTTGGCAGGAAAGTGTATATAGACAGGACTTCCCCCATCACTCATGTAGATTGAACAAGTAGACAATACACACATCATCAGCTCATATACCGTATATTTCAGCAAAATAGGGGTAGGTTATCTTCCCGTCTCTAATTCAGTACGCATAGGTATCTCCTTGGCAAGGAAGGTTAAAAGAAACCCCAGCAGTGCAAGGGCCAGGCCAACTTGCCAGCACAACTTGAGGCTGGAGACGTAGATGTCTCTCACAATAGACTCGAGACTTGATTTATCATCCAAGCCTAACGCAGAGTACACAGTCCCGCGGGGCGGCGGGGGGCGGGCGGG